>JAUPTC010001523.1:0-24036 GCA_030762895.1 Sophora flavescens
ACTGATTTTTTCTCTCCATATTTTTTTTTTTGACTTTAAGCGTTTCTTGCATCTGGTCATTTTGGATTATTCTTTTTATATATATTTATTATTTTTATGATTGCTTATATTTCGCAAGTTATTTGGTGTGTTTTATTAGTAATTTTTCTAACGTTTAAAGAAAATCGAAAAAAATTATTATAAAAATTCTAAATTTAAATTTTTTTAATAATAAATGAGTTTAAGCGACCAACTAAAACCAATAACCCTTGGTCTAAACTTTATTTAAGATTCTCAGATGATGTATAGCGTGACGAACTCGGCAGCTAATATAGGTTACTTCAGGAACCAAAATTAGCAACCGAATGTAACAGCATTATAAACTACCTAAAAATGGTCCCAAAATCGCACCAACCTAATAAGGACTCGATTATTATTATACAGCTTATCGACCCATTGCCGTTAATTAGCGACAAATAATAATTCGGTAGACAAAACTGCGACCGGGTATTATATCATCATAAATCGGTCTGATTCGGACGCTAAAACAAATAGCTAATGATTTACATGGTTTAGCGAAGAAAATTATGGTCGCTAAACAATTGTTTTTTTGTATTGGCCGTCTGAGGCCTGGAGGACGTGTGGACCCTGGAGATTGGGGTCTAGTTAGTTAGGGCGTTGTGTCTCGTGGAGGCATATTTTTATTATAGTTTTCCATTATTAACTTTTGTCTATATATGCAGGAGGGATCCCCACCGATAGGATATCCTCATGTTGTTTTGTAATATGCATAATATACTTATATCATGGATATGGGGCTCTATACGGTTATATACTTTTTGTAAGTTGAAGTTTTAATTTTTAGGTATTTTGACGTTACGGGTAATCGATTAAGTAATTAAATACGAGGTTTTTAATCTAATAACACTACGAGGCAATAACGGGGTGTTCTTAGGTTCCCCCAATAATTCTTGGAGATTCACCTAGATTGGTCAGGGTGCGTAGCTCTTTGGGTCCTTACTCCTTTTATAATAGGATCTCCGTATCCTGGAGAGATCTGGATTTATTTCGCTTTTATCTCACCAATCTTCTTTAGATGTGATTTCCCTTAACTGTGATTTTATCTCTTCAACCGGAGTAAGGTTATTTAAGATAATATCGGGATCATTAAAGATAATATCATCATCTTTTCGCCAATTTAAGGGGATATTATCTTCTAACCGGATAAGGTTGTCGATAGTAATATCGGAGGATTATTTGAAAGATAATATCAACACCAGATTGGATCGGAGTATCCAAGCTTGGTGGCATTGGGTTTTACTCCCTAAGTAGTACAAGTATACTTTATTTGGAGGATACATATGTACAAGATATTTAGATAACACTTGGAACACTGCATTCTGAGTTTGCCTTGTATTCTTTTTTAAAATCTTCTTTCTAATCCTCCTCTAATATTATATAAATAAAATATTAAAAAATTTTATTAAAAAAACACCCTTAAGAACTATTTTTGAACTTATGGTATCACATACACACTCGGTCTCGATGGCTTTGTTTTACTCCCGGCCAATACACAAGCCCCAACTTTGAATTAGTAGAAGTATAAAAGTTTTTCATATGACAAGCACCAACTTGCTTAAAAACCTTATTTGGAGAATCTAAAGGTTTATGGCGTAGGTTCTCTTCCCCTTTTACCATAATCTTGATGACCGATCTTGTACCTCGGTCAATGGAAGCCAACCTGAGGGCCGAGGCTTAGAAACTTAGTCTCTTCTTTAGTTTTTCAGGTGGCGTAGTGTTTCACGCCCAGTCTCTTTACCTTGAACACTCGGATGCAGGCTTCACGCCATTTGGAGAGCTTTCCACCTCGACCGTATACAAGCCCCTAAGTTTGAGATTTAAAGCGTGGAAGCTTCTCCAAGGAGGAGCCAAGACGTAAGCGTTGGTTTTGGATCCCGAGTCTTTGTCTAGAAGTCTCAGCTCAGATATTTAAAGAGATGTTGCCTCTGTTTTTAATATAAGGCAAGTTTGTGACGCGTGGCCATTGTGTCATCACCACTAAGAGACAAGCTGCTCGTCCACTAAAGTGACGTGGGCTGCGTCAAGACAAGTCTTTGACTCGGCTAAGTCCTTAATGAGGAGCTCTCCTGACTAGGTTCACGTTCAACCCGAGAGGGAGTATCCATCCAATGACGTAGCAAATGAAGCTTGTCTACTAGGGTTACCTACCAACCAGTTAGGAGTATCCGTCCAACGACGTGGCATGTAGAGTCTCCATTTACTAGGTTTATGTTCAACCAGGTTAGAGGAGCATCCGTCCAATGACGTGGCTCGTGTCATTACTTATGAGGCCTGCTCTTTGGTTGCATGATTGAGGCAAGTAAGTTTGCCGCATGAATTTATTCCGAGTATCTTATCCACTGACTACCTTCATTAGTGAGTAATTTGCGAGGACTTGAAGAGACGTTTCCTTTCTTCATAGAACATCACATTATTACTTTCAAAAATAACATTTAGATTTGTTTTCTTCGAAGGCCAAGTCTCTATAAGTTAGGAAAGTTTTTGCGAGCTCATTTGCCTCTTCCTTGCTCAAACCTCTCTTCAAGCTCTTCGCCTCCAAGGTTTCGGATTTCTTTCTCGCTTTGTACGTCATCGTCCTTCTACTCCATTATTTCTTTCTTCCATGTAGACTTTATTTGAGGTATCCCGTAATGGCTCTTCCTGGGTTGATCTATAGCCCGAAATCAATCATATGGGGGCTCCTCCTCATCATTCCCCATCCCTCTCATGGTGATGGAGGTTGGTGTCGGTGACGCACGCGTGCGATCCCGGCAAGTGTCACGATTGTCGTCCAGTAATAAAGATATCGATCCCACAGAGACCGTGATCTCAAATCGCAACTAATTGTTAAACGATAAAAACCGGATTGTATAAAAAGATTTTGAAAAGGATTTGATATTTGAAATAAGAGATAAAATTAATCAAGTAAAAATGGAAAGTAAACAATTTATAGTTTTCGGATCTAAATGGATTCCTAGGGATTTGAGTTACCACAAAGATCAATTTATGTTACTAAATTGATTAACCCTTGTTAATTATCGACAATGCCTTGGCGGGATTTATCCTCCAATAGTTTAAGCTCCTCTCAGGTTACAAAAATCGTGCCCAATTAAACCAATCCTACTCTCGTAGTAGTGAATTTAGATTGGACCCTTTGCGTTTTGTGACAATCGTTAATCCTCGAGAAGACGGGACCTAATCTCGTGATTTCAGTCCTAAGTCTGTCTCCATAGATCAAACACCTAAGTTCACCATTAGGTTCCTCCTTAGAATGTGGACTTACACGTAAATAAGCGCGCACCATATTTACGAGTAATTAAAACACTAGAAATCGGATCACAAAGCAAAATCGCAATTAACAAAGATATAACATCAATTCAACATATTCAAACTAGGGTGAGCCCTCCCAATCCCTAGAATTAAACTACTACTCAAGCCTTGTCATGGTGACGATAAGCTTGATCACAAATGACATGAAATTAAACTAAGAGAAGAGAGGATGAGGAGAAGAGAGAGAGATCCTAAATTGTAGCCTAAGAGTAGCAGTCAAAGTCTTCTCATTATCTACTTTGGGTCCTTATTTATAGATTTGGGAAGTTTGAATCCCAATCAAACACAAATTTAGCTCAAAATCAGTTGTTCAGATCCAAATATTCGCGTCACGGTAGTGATGTGGCCTCTGTTTGGCTCATTTTCTTGACTTTTCAAGCTCGTCTTCATCCGAGCTCCATCATGGTTGATCCAGAGCATTTAATCTTTGATTTCTGTAAAACAACACCACAAAACCCGCCTTACCCGTTCCAAAGTAAAATTAATACAAAATCGAATGAAATATGCCTAATTACATGAAAATGCATGCAAAATGATAAACAAAGATGAGGTGAAATCACACTCATCAAATCACCCTAAGCTTAAGATTTTGCTTGTCCTCAAGCAATCACCAAGGCCATTAGATATAAATAATCAAAGCATGGATAGTGAACCAAGAACCCGAGAAACCAATCGTGAGTGCATTTTCAATAAATCCCCAAGAGATAATCGATTTCAAGTCCAATTAGAAGCTTAGGTTCTTTAATTTCATATTCTCACCGATTCGGCACTTTCTCACCTCACTCAAGTGTTCCAGGGAGTATATGACAATTTGCTCAATTTCAAGGAATGTATTCTATCATAAGCTTGACTATTAACCAAATCTCTACTTTATTAATGAAAACACATAAGAATCAAGAGGTCTTTTACTTTGGTTAGAATGTGGCCATGGGATTAATTGTTAGGTGGGGAGATCAAGAAAAGGAAATTTCAAGAAGAGGCTAAACAAATTATCAAACATTACAAAGCATGACACCTTCTAAAATACTTTTTGGGCTTTTGATTCACTTTTCCACCTTTCTTTCTTTCTTTTTATTTTTATTTCTCACTTTCTTTTGTCATCCCCTTCTCCATTTTTTTTTTGTGTTTATTTCATTTTATTTATTTGGAGAAGGGGAGATTTCTAGCTCAAGAGAAATATTTTCTAACTTTCTCATCCCATACCTTTTCAAACTACCTTTTTACCTTTTTTGTAATACTTTAAAAAGGTGTCATACCAAGAATTTTTTCATCAAAAGTATTTCAAGGTACCAAGAAAAGTATTTTAATCTTTTAGGCTCAAACTGGCAACTAAGGGTAGCATTTAATCATGCTGGAAGGTCGGGAAAAATACCTAGTGCCTCAATCATTGTCAAAAATGTTTTCAAAATTTTTCAAGTTTCAAAATGGTTTCAAGTCAAGTTCTAGAAAATACAGTCCAAGAGGAATTAAAACACTCTATCACAAGGAATGTGGTAGATTTAGTGAGTACCCCCATTTTGGCTCAAAATCTTACATTTAGTAGTTCAAAAATAAGTGAGAAACACAAATCTAAGGAACCACATGCTAATTATCAACTATCAAAAGATCATCTCAAGCATTTTTATTTTTAGCCTTATCATAAGAATAAAAAAATTGGGTTAAAAAATTCACTATCTCAATTCATTTGGCACCAAGTTCTCACAATTGGATGTATATTCTAAGTGAGGGAAATCTAGAGAACGTGATCATGCAAAACCATGCCTATATGAATGCAACATGAAAAATGCGAAAATTTGCAAAAATACCCCTACCCCAAGCTTAAAAACTTCACATTGTCCCCCAATGTAAATAATCAAGTTGAGAGAGAGGAGAAAAATGGAACAACTCACGAGGTGGTAGCGGTGTTGGCTCACATGCCAGCCAAAACTTGTTGGAGAATTGTATCACTGGTGAGGCGTATCACGACTCAGGCCATGATCAATTCCCGGTCTTCAAGAACTGGCTTTATCACTGGTCGTGACTGCATCACGGGCTAGCCGTGATGCTCTTTTGATCTTAGGTCCTTCTCATCATGCCCATGATGGATATCACAACTAGGTCGTGATCCCTTCCGGTGCTCTTGGATAGCTCATCACGGCCGTGACCACTTCGCCACCTTGGTGTGTGTCTTCGACTCTATTTGTCCCAAACTTTCTTGCTCTTCCTCCTTCTCATCCTAAAAACACTTGCGAATCTATTAATTTATGATTTTTTTTTCTCTTGATCTTTCTCAAATTATTTAAGAGCTAAATTCAAAAACAAAAGGAAAAGGGGGAAAGAAAAGGAAAATGAAACTTGGGTTGCCTCCCAAGAGCACTTATTTATGGTCTTAAGCTTGACCATACTTCCTTCAATCAACGGGGTCGGTTGGGCCTAGGTTCAAGAACACTTCTCTTCCATGGGAGTCCTTTAAAGAGCAGATTATGCTCATATGGCCAATTGCGTCTTCCCTTTCGCTCTTTTCACTCGGAGGCTTCCCGGCCTTACTCCCTCCCGGTGGAAGTTTTGTTTCCACATGGTGAGCAACTCAACTTCATCACTACCTGGGTGCATCATCAGCCATGCCTATCTTCGAGTTGCTTCCATGTTGAGCTCTTTCTTTACCATTGGAGATGTTATATCGATCTGCACACATGGCTCTCAAAGGCGAGGGTTATTATCAGAGTTAGTCAAATGAAAATCTACCCTGCCTTCCTCTACATTTAAGAGAGAGTTTGCCATTCTACGTCTATTATTGCTCCAAGTGATGGCCAAGAATGGCTTCCTAAAATGATGGAGAATTCATAATTCCCTTCATGTCCCAATACCAGAAATCGGTAGGGATGAAAATTTCCACCTTTACTAGGAACATTCTCTAGTATGCCTAGAGGAGTCCTAGTTGAGCCATCCAAATTGTAAGGAGAATTTGAATGGAATCAACTCTTTGGTTCCAAACCTTTCAAGATAGTGAGGGCACAGCTTGCACTAGCCCCTAAGTCACACAAGGCTTGGTCTATTTCAGACTTCTTCAATCGAGGCAAGGGATGAGAAACTACCGGGTCTTCAGTTTAGGAGGCATTTTAGCTTTTATCTTGACATTGTGCTCCTCAATTAAGCTTTTAGATTCTACTTCTACTTGCTTTCTCTTGACCAACCTTTGTGGGAAAGGTATTGGGTTAATACGGTGGTGGAGGGACATACTTGTTCTGGCTCTTCCTTTTCAGCTCATGTCCTCCTTGATTCCACGTCCTTTTTAACCACCCCAAGCTTATCATCCCTCAAGTGTATGACATTACAATGTTCAATGGGATTTGCTTCGGGTTCCCCGGAATGTACCTTAGGTCTAGAGTATGTGGGCCGGCTTGTTGGGCAACTGTGTTTCTAGCATCTTTTGTGGATGGCTAAGTTGTCTACCTGGACGCTAGCTCTTTTTTGCCTCGTTCACTGCCCTACCTTGTTGTCTAAACTCCTCATTTTTCTTTGTTTGAGTTTCAACAAAACCTTCCAATAAAGACTCGAGTTTAGATTTCATGTCTAGGGTACCCTTGGAAGGTGGGTTTTCTATTACCTTGGCCTTCTTGGAACTCATGGTTCAGCGTGTTCTGTAGTTACCATAGGAGAGGTAAGGGTTGTTCTTCCTTTGGTTGTAGGGATTTAGGGAGCATAATTGGGCAACTTCGGGTTCGTGTCGTAGAAGTTGAGACAAGAGCTCACTTGTTCCCCGAAGCGCTGGGATCCATGAGCAATACCACGTGGGCACTCCATGATGTCATGTCCCCGCATTCCACAAATCTCACAAACAATGTTAGTAGCACCTATTGAACTCACATTAGCCCGCTCAATCAGTCAAAACGTTTATTCAGTGAGTCTATTTTTGACATTATAAGATCGGTGCATATTTACTTCAAACTTACCCCGAAATCTTGTTTGGGTTATTACCTCTTTTCGAACCCCATCGGTGGTAGTTGGTGGCCACGTTTTCAATGATGTTGGATGCCCTGGCCGAGGCCTATTCATGAATGCTCCACCACTGCGGAATCAAGTGATACCTTCAAGAGTAATCCAATCCGTTGTAGAAGGTGTGCACTAATAACCACCTCTCGAGTCCATGGTGTGGGCAAGACTCAGCAGTCCTTGTAGCGATCCCAAGCTCGATAAGCATTCTCCGTCTTTTTGGAAGAAGCCAATGACCCGGTTCGTATGTAGGCCGTCTTGGATGGAGGAAAGAATTTCTCCAGAATGCCGCTCCAGTTGGTCCCAAGTTGACAAGGTATTAGCGGGTATTTGCTCACCAGGCTTTCGCCTTTCCAGTAAGAGATGAGGAGAACAACCTCAAGCGGATAGCATCAACCGGGGCGCCATGAATTCTAACTTCGTCGATGAACTCCAAAAATGTCTCTACGTGGTCAGTCGGGTCCTCCGAGGGCAATCCTCCGCCTCGATCTCTGGTCTAACAATCCCAGTTCGCAAACCCCTAGCATTTGGGGCTACGTAGTCCTTCAAAGGTTTCGTATCCAGAAGATTCGCCATGAGTGGAATGAGAATCAACCTTTCTCCCTCTCTTTGTAGTCTCCTACGTCTGTGAAAGGTCCTCTCGATTTTTGTGTCACCCTCGGTAAGGTCTCCAAGACTTAGGGATCTTTTCATAAAAACACACAGAGATAGATACTCTAGAAGGAAAAACCCGATGTTGGGGCAAAACCCGATGTTGGGGCATTTTATTCTAATTTCAGGGACTTTGAATCCCTCAAGCCATAAAAACAAGGTTATCTTGCTAAACGAGGCACTATAGAGTGCTGACGAGTGTGATTTCACCTCATATTTCATTGTCATTTTACATGCATTTTCATATAGTTTAGGCATATTTAATTTGATTTTGGTTAATTTTTATCTTGGAACGGGTAAGGCGGTTTTGTGGTGTTGTTTTGCAGGAATTAAGGATAAAATGCTCAAGATTGACCATGATGGAGCTTGGATAAAGACGGGGCTTGAAAAGTGAATAAATGAGCCAAACAGAGGCCCATCACGCCTAGCCGTGATGACCATCACACGCCATGATCGAGCAATAACCGAAAAGAAAGAAGGCAAAAGTCGAACTGGTCACGCTAGCCGTGATGCCCATCACGACCGTGGCATGTCGATGAACCGGACCTCACAGAGTAATCGATCACGCTGTCTATTGCGTCACGAGCATCACACCGTGACAGACCAATCAGAGAAGAAACGCCCAAGGCAGAATCCATCACGACCGTGACGTGCATTACTTGGATCTAAAGCAACTGATTTTGAGCTAAATTTGTGTTTGATTGGGATTCAAACTTCCCAAATCTATAAATAAGGCATCTAGGCAGAGATGAAAGGACTTTTGGCTGCTACTCTTAGGCTATAATTTAGGATCTCTCTTCTTCTTCCTCTTCTCTTCTCTTATTTTTATTTTATGTTGTTGTTAACCAAGCTTGTCATCACCATGGCAAGGCTTGAGTAGTACCTTTATTTCTAGGGATTGGGGCTATGCCCAAGATCTGTTTTCATGTTATGAATTGATTTCAATTTCTTGTTAATTCGATTTTGCTTTAGATCTGATTTCTAGCGTTTTAAATCACTTGTAAATTCGGTGGCCACTTGTTTGCGTGTCGTAGATACTCTAAGGAGGAACCTAGCGGTGAACTTAGATATCGGATCTATAGAATCTGACTTAGGACTTAAATCACGAGAGTTAGAAGCGGTCCTTCGAGGATTAACGAATTGTCACAAAACTTAAAGGGTCCAATCTAAATTCAACTACCACGAGAGTAGGGGTTGGTTTAATTGGGCACGATTTTCGTAACCCGAGAGGGAGCATTAACTATTTGAGGATAAATTCGCCTTCAAAGCAATTTTGATAATTAACAAGGATTAGTCAATTTAGTAACATAAACAATCTTGTTGGTAACCCAATTCCTAGGAATTCCTTGTTTTTCATGCCTTGTTTTTTCATGTCGGCTTTTGGAGTCCAATCTTGTAACTTTTTTTTGAGTTAGCGCTTGGCGTTTACATTTTTGCGTGCAACTTGGCTTATTCGAGTTTTTTGGAGCTCGGACAACCCTTTTAGGTGTTTAGTTGTTGCCTCTTTAGGTTCGACATCTCAACCTTAACTCGGTAGATTTTAGCTTGGTCAACCTTTTTAGGCTTTTAACTACCTTTAGATGTTGTTTACCTCTTTAGGCTCGACATTTCGACCTCAACTCCTGCCAATTTTAGCTCGGTCAACCTTTTAGGTTTTTAACTACCTTTAGATTTTACCTTTATAGGCTCAGCATTTCGACTTCAACTCGGTCGATTTTAGCTTGGTCAGCCTTTTAGGTTTTTAACTACATTTAGATTTTACCTTTATAGGTTTCAAGATTTCGACCTCAACTCCTGGACGATTTTAGCTCTAGCCAACCTTTTTAGGTTTTTAACTTTTCATAAATAAAACTTTGACCATATAACAAAGATTTTGCCAAATAGCGAAACTAAAAATGATTCTATTTATTTATTTTTCCGGTGTGCCCCATTAAAACCTTTCCCTGCCAAAACTCATGGGAAAAAGACCAGGATAGGAAAAAGAGTACATCACCTACTTACATAACTTTAACTAAAATAAAACTTAAGGTGGGAAGTGTTCCATGTTCTTGGAACAGCTTCTTTCTCGACAACTCTTCTAGCCTATATGCACCATTTCCTAGATTTTCAACTATTCTGAATGGGCTAGACCAGTTTGCTGCGAGCTTACCCTCTCTGGAGTCTTTTCTCACGTCATTTTGCAATCTCAGCACTAAGTCACCTTGCACAAATTCCCTTGGTTGTAACCCTCGAGTTGTACTTCCGAGTTACTTTTGCTTGCATAGTTCTTCTCTAATTTTTGCCTCATCTCTGACTTCCTCAACCATGTCAAGATCAACTCTGATTTCTTCTTCGCTCTTACTTTGGTCATGATGCTACCTTTGGAAAGAGAGTTCACCGAGCTCAACTGGAATCATTGCATCGGTTCCATAGGTTAGCTTAAATGGTGTTTCACCAGTTGAAGACTGCGGTGAGCAATGGTAAGCCCATAGGATGCTTGGTAATTCTTCAACCCAAGTCGCTTTTGATTGGCCTAACCTCTTTTTGAGCTCGCTCAAAATGACTTTGTTGGCCGCTTATCCCTTGTCCATTTGTTTGTGGTTGCTCAATCGAGGTCACTTTATGTTTATTTTCGAGGTTGGAGTAGAACTCTCTAAGCTCTTTATCGGTGAATTACTTTCTATTATCTCGTGACAATTGCATAAGGGAGGTCATGGTTGCATATGATGTTTTTCCATAAAAAATTATGAACCTTTTAGTTATTATGGTAGCTAATGGTTCTCGCTTTTAATCCACTTAATGAAGTAGTCTTACTCTTGCCAGCAAGAACTTGACTTGACCTTTAGCAATCGGGAAAGAACCGACTATATCCATCCCCACATAGTAAAGCGGCCACAAGAGAACATGGAATGAAGCTCTTCTCCCGGAGCTCATGCTACATTGGCGAACTTCCGACAAGGCTCACACCTATTAGTCTAGGTAGCACCATCCAACCTCATGGTCGGCCAAGAAAAAACCCTGGTCGCAGGACCCGAACTACCGTAGATCGCCACACCGAATGCATTCCACAGATTCCTCTGCATCTCGTCCATTACGTACTCTGACTGCTCCTTTGCTATGCACTTTAGTAATGGCATGGAGAATCCTCTTCTCCCTGACTCTCCGTCTCGGATGGTGTAATGGCAAGATTTTAGACGAATTCTCCTCCTCCTCCTTAGGGTCATTGGGCAATTTGCCGGAGGCTAAATATTCCCAAATTGGTGTCATCCAGCACGATCATAGTGCTCGGTCATTGTCACTTCGACTTTTTATGCTTGGTTCGAGGAGATTCTTCCTGAATGAAAGTTCTTAGCTGGCCAGCCTTTCTTGGTGCTAGCCAACTTAGACAACAGATCTGCCCTGGAATTTTCCTCCAGAGGTATATGCTCAATAGTAAAATTATCAAATTCAGAAATTAGACTATTAACTCTGCAGAGATATCTGGTTAGTTGGGGATCCTTTGTTTGATAATCACCCGAGACTTGTCCTGTTACAAGTTGTGAGTCACTTCGGCATTTTAATTCTTTGACTCTAACCTCTTTAGCTAGCATCAGTCCTGCAATAAGGGCTTCATATTCTGCTTGGTTGTTTGAAGCAGTAAATCCAATCTTTAAAGATTGTTCCATGATTAGATCATCAGGACCTTCGAGAATTATTCCAGCTCCGCTCCCCTTTAAGTTAGATGAACCATCAACGTATAGAAGCCAGGTGAAGGATCTCGACCTCGGCTTAGAAGAGAGCTCGGCAATGAAGTCGGAGAGGCATTGGGATTTCATTTGTCCCCTACCATATTGCAAATCAAACTCTGACAATTCTACCGACCAAGCTATCATTCGTACGGCAAGATCGGGTTTCCTGAGCACCAGTTTTATTAGATGATCTGTTTTGACTATAACTTGGTGTGACTGGAAGTAAGGTCGTAACCTCCGAGCTGTCATGATTTAGGCTAGGGCTAGTTTTGAAATTTCTTGATACCGTGTTAGCCAAGATCTTTCAAAATTCTACTTACGTAATACACCAAAGCATTTGCTGTTTTTCTTCTTCCTGGACGACATCGCACCGCATTGTGTAATCATTGTGACGCATACAAATACGGATCCTTGCCGAGCCGTGGCCGAGTAAGGATCGGGGAGAGGCCAAAAAAATTTTCAAGTCTCCAAAGGAATTTTCACATTCCTCGGTTGAAGTGAACTCTTTCGGTTTTTTCAGAAGCTGAAAGAAGGGTTTTGCTTTTTCTGCGGATTTTGGGAGAAAGCGGGATAGAGAAGCTAATCGCGGCCTAACCTCTAGATTTATTTCAAATTCCCGAGGGCTTCGCATTTCAATGACAACTTTGCACTTATCAGGATTAGCTTCAATTCCTCTATGTGTTAGCATATACCCTAAGAACTTTCCTCCTTGTACACCAAAAGAGCATTTTTATGGATTTAACCTCATGTTGTACTTTCTGAGTTGACTGAAAATTTCTTCGAGGTCGGCTGAGTGCTGCTTTGGGTCATCGGACTTTACCACCATATCGTCAACATATACTTCTAGGTTCTTTCCGATCTAGTTGGCAAAGACTTTATCCATAAGCCTTTGATACGTTGCACCAGCATTTTTTAAACCGAAAGGCATTACTCGGTAGCAGTAGTTTGTCCCATCGGTCATAAATGCCGTTTTTTATTCATTTGGTGGATACATCCTTATCTGGTTATAACCCGAGTATGCATCCAAGAAAGACAAAACTTTGTACCCTGAAGCTCCGTCTACCAATCTGTCAATGTTGGGAAGAGGATAAGAATCCTTTGGACATGCTTTGTTGAGATCGGTATAGTCGGTGCACATTCTCCACTTACCATTGGCCTTTCTAACTAACACCACATTGGCTAGCCAAGTGGTGTATTTCACCTCTCTGATGAAATTTGTTTTGACCAGTTTGAGCCTCTCTCACCACTCGCTTGCGCCTTTCTTCGCCAAGTTTTCTTTTTCTCTGAGCTACAGGCTTGGCTTCGGGACATATAGATAGCTTATGGCACATAAAATTGGGGTCTATGCCAGGCATATCCGATGTCTTCCAAGCAAACAAACTGGCATTCTTTTTTAAGACTGCTTGAATCTGTTGTTTGAGCAAGGGGTCGAGCCGATGGGCCGACTTTGGTGCACTGTTCAGCTTGGGATCCCAATTGAACCTCTCTAAAGACTCGTTGGTTCGACTTTGGACTCGTACATCTCCATCCTTGGGTATAGTTCAATCATGATGACCGAGCTCGCTAAAGTTACCGAACTGACCGAGCTTACCACTTCTGCTTTATCATCCTCGGCATTCTTTACGATATTCTGGTTTCGGGTAACCTTTAGACTATCGACATAGCATTGCCTGGCCATCCTTTGGTCAGCCCGGACAACGACTATATCTCCGGACTGGATGGGAATTTCATTGTGAGGTGTGGGGTAGAGACAATCGCTCCGAGTTCATTCAACGTCGGTCTTCCAATAAGGATGTTGTACGACGTGGCCGGGCATCCACAATAACATACCTGGACCGATACGTACTAGGAGAATTTTCCCTCTCCAAACGTTGTTAAGAGGTCTATATAACCTCTGGGTTTTACTTGCTCTCCAAATAACCCTACTAACTTGTCTTCCGCTTCTTTTATCAGCTTTTTCTCGAATTCCAAGTTTCTTGAAGGTCGCCAGTGTAAAATATCACCGAGCTTCCCCGATCAACTAGTGTTCGCTTGACCGAGAAGTTGGCTAATTCGACCGCTATCACCATTGGGTCGTCTTGATTTGGATCCAACCATTCAAGTCATCATCCGAGAAAGTTATTGGAGGTCTCATCCTTGCAGGTTTTCCGCATAACCGTGTTTACATATCGGATGGCTTTTACATGACGCAATCGAGCCGACTCTTTGTTCCTCCACCCGCAAATCCCCACGAGATTGTATTGATGACCCCTCCGACTCCTCCTTCCGTCTCTTCATTAAGAGCCCTCCGATTGTTCAACCGATCTCCATTCTCGATTATTTCCTTGCAGGTTTGTATCTCGGTTCACGATTGTCATATTCGCTCTCCGTCGTTGTCGACCAGCTCGTCCGCCTCCATTATCATCTCGACGAACAAACCTGGCCAAGACGACTGACCGTATCAAGTCCTCAATTTTTCCCCGGGCTGTTTTACGCCTTCAGTGGAGTGACCATAGTTTTGATGCCATTTGCATTCTTTACTTCTGTCCGCATTGGCCTGAGTTTTAGACGGTTGAGGTAAGGTGAGTAACTCGGCGTTGCACACCTCCCCGGAGAACACGGTTTCACGAGATTGGTTTAGTAGTGTATAAGACGGTGCCTGGGTTGCCTATCCGAGAATCCCCTTTCATCGGTCCTTTGGGCCCTTTGTGGATTAGCCCCTACCTCTTTCTTTGCTCTGAACCGAGCTCTTGTCTTCAAAACCTCTTTCTCTCCTATGGATTCTACCATCTCTTCCGAGTTCATGAAACCCGTAGCTTTTTCCCTGCAAGTCTTCAAAATCTCTCGTGGTTTTGGAGATAAATACTCAAAGAATGGCCCCGGCTTCAAACTGCCCATGACGGTATGAAGACAGAGTTCCGAGCTCATATTGGGATTAAAATTTGTTTGGCACTAAAACGAGCCATACAATCTCTAAGTGATTCATTCTTTTCTTGTTTAAAATTCACCAAATGGGACCGAGTGCCTTTATGCTTTCCTTGGCTGCGAATTGTGCAAGTGAACTTAGTTACAAGCACGTCAAAGGAATTAATTGACCTTGGTGGTAGATTCGTAAGCCGTGTTAAGGCGGGGCCTTTCAAAGTGGTTGGAAAAATTTTACACATGACCGCTCCGAATTGGTCACCAGGTAAACAAAAGAAATAAAGGATTCTACGTGCTTGGTTAGGTCGGTGGTGCCATTGAATTTATCAATGTTAAGAGGCTTAAAATGTCTAGGCATGATTACCTCATCGATAGTCATCCATGAACGACAACCTCTGGCCGCGTCGGCCTCTTACCCTTTCTTTTTTGATAGTCCTTTTCGCACGAGATTTAATCCTCAAGCCTCCGGCGAGGTTTGTTCTTGGACGGTCGGCTTGTATCATGAGGAGAAGGCACGTAGGATGGATCCTTTTGGATACCCTCGGTAAGGATTGCTCTTCCTCGGATGGCGCCACCGATCTTTCTCTTTTTCGAGTTCTTAAAAGCCTTTGATTCTGAGCACGTATCTCCTCGTTCTCCTTACGCAGCTGATAATCTGCTAGCTTATCATGTTTTATCTATTATTTTAGAGTGGATTTAATCAATTAAGTTGAGTTGAATACTTGATTTAACCCAAATTAGACTTTGTTTTCCTATTTTTGTTATTTTAGAGTCAATGTTTGTATTTAATTGATTTAATTAGATTTTAGATGATTTTCTCAAGATTTTCTTATTTTTATTTTTAGGAAAGGACAAAGAAGAAGGATTGAAATTAAATTGAAGATTTCCAAGTAAATTTCAAGGACCCACATGATGGATTTGAATCCAAATCAATTTGGATTTGAATTATTATGATTAAAAGATAATTCAATTGGCATTGAGATAAAAGATTGGATCCAAATCAATTTGGATTTGGATAATAATTTCCTATCACAACAATAAAGGATATGATAAGATTTGGCAATTAATTTGGAGATATTGATTTGGATATGAAGATTAAAATGCTCAAGATCAACCATGATGGAGCTTGCATGAAGATGGAGCATGAAAAGTAAGAAAAATGAGCCAAACAAAGCCCATCACGGCCATGATCAAGCAAGGCTGAAAAGAAAAGAACGAAAAAGTCAGAACCTGTCACGGCCAGGCCGTGATGGCCATCATGGTCGTGATGACAGGCCATCGGTGCCAAGTTTTCCTAGAAAGAACTCATCACGCCTAGCCGTGACAGCCATCATGGTCGTGGACGCGCAATATCCGGAATTTTAAAACCTGATTTGATCTGATTTTTGTAATTGCTTAGGATTCAAGTTACCCTACTCTATAAATAGAGCAATTAGGCTCTAAAATAGGAGGACTCGGGCTGCTACCTTAGGCAAAAACTAGGATTTCTCTTCTTCTCCAATTTCTTCTTTTCTTTTAGGTTTTCTTTTATGCTTTTGTTAATCAAGCTTGCTATGAACATGGCAATAATAGTGTTCTTATTTCTAGGAATTGGGGCTATGCCCAAGATTTGTTTTATGTTATGAATTGATGTTTTCCCTTTGTTAATTCCAAATTGCTTTCGATTTGATTCCTATTGCATGAATTACTTGTGAATTTGGTGCGTACTTATTTGCATGTCATAGGTACTCTATGGACCAACCTAGCGGTGAACTTAGGTATTGGATCTATAGGAATCAAACTTAGGACTTAAATCATGAGAGTTAGAAGAGGTCCTTCGAGGGTACCATTGAATTGTCACGAATCTTAATGGGTTCGATTTAAATACAATTACCACGAGAGTAAGGGTTGGTTTAATTGGGCACGGTTCTTGTATCTCGAGAGGGAACATTAACTTATTTAGGATAAATTCACCTTCAAAACAATTTTGATAATTAACAAGAGGGGTAGTCAATTTAGTAGCATGAGCAGTCTTGTTGGTAACCCAATTCCTCGGAAATCTTCTTTTTCATATTTAAAATCCCAAAATATTTGATTTGATTTTATTGTTTCATTTATTTTCTTGAAATCTATTCACACTTATTTCTTAATCTAAAATAGTTGTTTAATTTGTGAAGTGGTACTTGGTTTCCCAATCCCTGAGTTCGATACTCGGTTTCTCACCGTTTTATTATTACTTGCTTCGATCCCAGACGCTTGCTTGAGCCCATCAGCCACTGCCTTAACTGTGCCATAACCTCTCCCAGCTGAGGGTTATCTTCATCGATGGGAGGGGGATGGGAATTATCACGGTTCTGGCTCGTGTTCGAAGCCTCATGATCTACATGGTTCGTGCTGTTCGCCCCTCCCCTCGGTCCATTCCGTAGTCACCATCAAGCTTTCTTATGGAACCGGGAAAGTTTTTCCTCGGTCCCACGGTGGGCGCCAAATGTTCCTTCCAAGATCCGACTTGCCGGAATCTCGCCGTAGAACGTCAAACCAAGAGTGAAAAATGGGTTTGTTTTAGATTGTGGCTTGACAGAATATTGTATTCCGGTCCTACGTATCCCAATGGGAATCAAAGCCAGACGTAGTTCTAGGTTCAACCCTTGGTCATATAGTGATCTCAATCCCCTAATCTTGTATCTGGTGAATACCAGCGAGCAAGGACTCTTCAATAGTCTCTTGGTCGAGCTAGTTTCTCTAATACGCTAAGGGAGAGTCACCCGGGTTCGTGAAAAGGTGAGTCTCTCTCTTGGGTTATCCTCTTTTTATAATAGGATCCCCATATCTTTAAGAGATCTGGATTTATCTCCTTTTATCTCTTAAATCTTCTTTGAGATATGATTTCCTTAATTTGAGGGATTTATCTCTTCTAACCGGATAAGGTCATTTGAGATAATATCAGGATTATTAAAGATAGATATGATCTCCTTAATTTGAGGGATTTTATCTCTTCTAACCGGATAAGGTTATTTGAGATAATATCAGGATTATTAAAGATAATATCAATATCTTATCCTTCCCACCTTTATTGGAACGGGTATCCAAGCTCGATGGCCAGGTTTTACTCCTCGCCGACATATGTTATATATGATGTTATAGTGTTGTCGTGATATGCTTTGTTATGTTATATGATGTTATAGTGTTGCCGTCATATGCTCTGTTATGTTACATGATGTTATCGTGTTGTCTTAACACGCTATGTTGTGTTATATAATGTTATAGTGTTGCCGTGACACGCTCTTTTACATTATATGATGTTATAGTGTTGTCGTAACTTTTTCTGTTATGTAAATTTTAATCCAATTATGAATCTGGATTCCTCATAGACAAGGAATCCTATGAATTACCGACACTCTAATTATCTTAATCTCAATTGGCATGTTGAAGGACAAATTCCCTTAATTAATTGAAGCATAATTACTTAGTGAATCAATTCTATCAAACCTTACTAATTACCTAAATTCCTTAGGTCTGATTAACAAAGCATGATGATCATAGCTCTATGAAATTTGTGAAATGCCCACATTAATCAGTTATCTATTCCTAGATTAACCAAATTAACAGTGATGATTACAAGAGGCAAAGTCTAAAAATCACTATTCCTAGCATATAATTGAATCCTCAAAAACACAAAAATGGTAGTTAAGCATTCAAATGTAAGCAAGTACAGTAAACATCACATCAATAATTTCAATTGTTCATAAAATAATCAGAGTAAAATAAAACTTCATCATAAAAGATTACATCAAAACCCTAACAAAAAAGAATTTAGCTATGCATTATTAAATCCTAAAATAAAATAAAATAGAGATAAAGAGTGAAAGAAACACTCAATAAAAATGAAGATGATCCAACAATGTCTAAGCTTGGCAGCACCGTTTCCATGTGGCCTCTCCCTAGTGACACTGCTCATGTGTAGCTGTTTTCTTTTATTTTCGCTCTGTTGTTCCTCGGGTCCTTTTTATTTTTTTATTTTTGATGTTACTCCTCCTTAATCACCCAAGGCCAACTCCTTTCATTTTCCGTTTACGTTCCTTTTACGTTTTCTTTCTATCTTTCAATGCAAGACCATCCAGCCAAATCAAAATGATAAAATGGCTTTGTATTCTCCTTTAGCAAGGGCCCAGCGTGTTGATTTAGTAACTTTGCACTCGAAAAGACAAAAATCATGGGCATGGCTCAGCAAAATATGAACTTGCTTCTTCATTTTTATTTTGGTAGGAGCCCAATGTCCAACTAATGCAAATATTTATTATTGGATTTATTTCCTACAAACACAAACAAGTAAAAATATTATTATATTAACTTTAAAAACATGAAATTAAATTAAAATATATAAAACACTATTAAGAACTAAATTACCCAAATTTAGGAACAAAACTTAATCAATTAGACAATTGAGAACAGAAATCCACTCAAAAAGCACACAAAAATAACATAATCTAGAAGATTATTAGTGTTCTTTGTGACATGCTCTATTATGTTATAAGACGTCATAGTGTTGCCTTGGTATGATAATATATCATTATTAGTGATACACGTGAAGTTGACACAGGCAAACACAAGAAGGGGGTTGAATTGTGTTTGTTAATAAATTTCGAAAACAATCTTTAAAAAAAAATTTGCACACAAGGAGATTAGAAATAGAAGCAAGCACAAGGACAAAGATCATTCTTAAAAGACTTTAACAAAAGCAATATCAAAACCCCACAGTTAGTATAATCAAATAAAACTGAAAAGTTTAGGGATAAAAGATTCACGCAAAAGATTTTATCCTGGTTCATTCTCTTCCAACCAAGAGCTACGTCCAGTCCCTTCGACTTGAAGGATTTATCCACTATTTCTCCAAATAGATTACAGCCGAGTATTCAACACCTCTCCAGGCTACAAGTATTCCTTTCTTACCAAGCCTATTTAGGCTCTAACTCTAACAAAGAGATTTAATGTTTTGATCAACTTAACTCACTATGTGTGAGAATATGACAGTTTAAGATCAGTTGAATATTACAACAATATTCAAACTAAAGAATACAGACTCTTGCTCTTGAAAGAATATTAGAATGAGTGATTATCGATTGGCAAAGGTTTAGCTAGCAAGATTGTGCAGGCAAGAGTATCACTCTTCAGTATCTGAGGTCTTCAATTTATAGTGATCTTCTTCTTCACTTGTATCTCTTTAACGGTTACTTTGAATAATCCCGTTAATATATAGTATTTAATGCATGATATCCATTGTGACTGAGAGCTTGATTATGGCAATGTTGAATAGTACTCTTGGCTATCGAGGTAGCATGAAATTGGAGATTCACTCCTCTGAGTAATGCAGCTTGAGCACTTGTTGTTCCTTCTTTGTGTATAATCCTGTTTTTCAGTCATAAAGTTGTCATCGTACAGATCGTTTTGCAGTATCTTATTGTACGACTCTGCTTTTTACATTTCTTGATTGTACTATGTTTCTTTTACAACAAGGTGAAATATTAAAGCAGATAAAACAAATGTGAAGAACAAGTATTCTATTGAAATAAATATCAATCATTTGAAATAAATTCAAGAGATTCGGATTGCATTTAATTCATTACAAGGATGGAGCCTACTCCTGAAAATAACTCCGCTGCCTATATGACGTGGCATATCATTATGTCTAACAAGTTTTTGGACTTGCTATTTCTTAATTAGTTATAAAGATCTCCGTCTGGTGACGTGGCGGTTAGAGATCGTCTACCAGATTACTTTGTGTTTCAGTTCATTTACTTCAACTAATTACTTTCCGTCTGCTTACGTGGCAAGATGGACGCGCTCATTATCAAGTCTTTGGACTTGCTGTACCTAACAAGTGATTTAGGTATTCATCTAGCGAATATTTAGAGCTTCGCCTACTTAAGAAAACCAGTATACTTAATTAAGTAACAAAGTAACTTTACCAAAGTATTTGAGCAACCCGTCTACAGGGGCGGACGCGTATTTTTCAATTAGAACTAATCTCAAGTTTATTTTACTTATCTTAAAGTATTCCTGCATAACTGAAAGCACATGTTAGATCTCAACTAACACTTTGCCAAGCAAATTTAATCCTGTTAGCATCAAAACTTAGAGATTATTAAATCAAAAACCATTTTGGTTCCAACAATCTCCCCCTTTTTGATGATGACAAAACTAATTAAATTTGAAAAACAAAGTCTAAGAGAGCTTGCAGGGCTCCCCCTAAGACAGAGCATACAAATATTTAAGCAGAATAAGCATACGAAAAATAACTATATATAAGCTAACAGATAGGTGCAACAGCTTGTCATATTTAGAGTATATATAAGGGAATAAACATAAGTATCAGAGCAGCAGATATCAAAGCAAATAAGCAAACATAAGTATAAAAGCAGTTAAGCAAGTATAAGAGAATATGCGGACGCAAACGCATAAATGCTTTCCAAAAACCGACTTTATATATATATATATATATATATATATATATATATATATATATATATAGATATAATTCCCTTTTCTTTCCTTTTTCCCCCTTTTTGTCATCAGCCAAAAAGGTAAAAGGAGAGGACCATCATTGTCAATACAAAAAAAGAATAAAGATTAAGCAGGGGGAGGTGGTGGAGGAGGAGGGCTCTGAGCTTGACTCTTCTTAAAGTCCATGAGGAATTCAAGCATTTTATTCACAACCTCTAAGGTTGGAGCCATTGAGGTTTGAACTTGTTGATGGACATCCTCCTTGATCTTTTCAACCTTTTCATCAACTAACTTGCCAACCCTTTCGTCAACTAGTTTTCCAAGAACCTCTTCAATATTAGATGGCAGAGTCTGTTGCCTTGAGCTTTCTGCAGACTCTTGAAAAGTGCAATGATCTTCAGGGTGCATTACAGCTAGTGCTAAAGGTTGAGAAGATTGTCTTTCTGATGAGCTCTGTTGGTGAAAGGATTCAGCAGTATCTTCTAAACTATCAGCAATGACAATTTGACCATGTTCTTCAGCAACAGGTTCATCTGTGATAGGCTTTGGAGTAGGTCGGGGTTTCACTGTGATTTCCTTTGCCCATCTAATTGGGTAGATGAATTCCACATTCCTACTATTTATAGGAAGTCCCCATAGGTCTTTATAGATCATGTATCTAAAGTGTGAAAAACCACACATCCCTTTGACCTTGGGAATATCCTTATTCTCTTCTTCAGTCAGACCAGAGGAAGATGCCTCTCTGGTGTAGTGGATAATGTGAGACTTCCAGAATTCAACAGCTCTATGCTCATTGATCAACTCAATGGATTCAGTATTCAGAAGGAAATCCAGGATTGAGTAGTCAAAAGTTTCTTGATCAAGATCAAGCATAGCTGATTCAGCTTCAGGCATCACTCCCTTGAATCTTTTATTCTTCAAGGCATTGTCCTTATTAAGATCTAGCATTGGCAATCTTGGACAGATCCTGTAGGGTTTGATTCCAATCCTGGTTTCTTCATTATGCCTCAGCCAGGATGGAGGTACAAAATGTGCAGCTCTATCAGCTCTGATTTGACTGAATTCCCACTTCAGCATATCAAGGTAGAGCTGATCCAGAAAGAAGTCAGCAGCCCTCCCATTGATTCTAGGATGCTCAAAGGACACCCATTTTGTGTCCCTTGGCATGATCATGAGGACATGCTTAGAAGATCTTGCTCTTTTCTAAGGAATAGTAGGAAGATTTTTCCTTTTGGGGTCAGTTTCCCAGACGGGTATGATATGTCTAGCAACTCCATCAGTGAGGGGTAATAAGGGAGGAGTTTTGACAAGATTGGGGTAAATTTTTCTCGGGGGAATTTGGTTAAAGGCATGTGAGTGACTAATGGTCCTAAGTCATTGTGCATTTGAGAAGGCACATTTTGGATTAATTTACACTCAGGATGAGGTAGGTAGAGGGGTTCAACAGAAGGGCTAACTTCTTCCTCATGCTCAGGTAGAGGATACCATCTGTCTGGAATGTGTTCAGGTTGAGGTTGGTGAGAATGGAACAGAATTTTCCATTCCCTTTTTACCTTGGCCCAATCCTCAGATTTACCATTGTAAAGGACAGAAGTTGGGGTGAAGGGAGGAAATAAGGTTCTCGGGGGTTTGGGGAAAGGTGCACTAGGGGAAATGCCATCATCTGGTTGATTTAACCAGGGATCATCAGCTTGTGAAGTGGTTATTTGTGTTGGTTGGGGTGAAAGGGGTGTGGGAATATACACGTCATCTGGAGTCGAGACAGGCATATCATCTATCCTAGTTTTTAAAGTAGACATTAGGGCATCTACTGCTATTTGAACAGGATCATTAGCAGAGATGGTTACCTTAGGAGTCTCAGTTGACCTAGCTTTTCTTACTGGTTGCCTCCTTGGTTTTGTTGGTACAAATGATGGAACATGCACAACGACCTCAGCAGCAGCAACAGAGGTCTTCTACTTCTTTAGAATTGAACTGATAGGAATGCTATCCTCATCAGCTTCCTCATCTTCATTGTGAGAGAGGATAACTTATCTTGGCCTCTTTGCAGCAGGGGCATCGAAAGGCTCCCTGATAACAATGCTACTTACTGGTCTCTTAGGGGAAGGATTCCTTGTAGTAGTGGTCTTTTGCCTAGTTATCCTTTTAACCCCTAGGACTTCTGCATTGTTTTGTTCAACCTTCTCTTCTTTAGCCTTCATCAACTCCTCAGTCTTAGCCATTGCAGCAGCAACATAGGTACTGAGGTTCATGTTGGCTATGTTCATCTTTCCAAAGTCTGCAGCAGACATTGGTTTATCAGTTAATAACCTAGCTTGCTCATCAGGAGTCTTTGCAGCAAGAAACTCATGAATTCCTTGAACCTTGAAAATCTTTGAGAGAAGATGGCAGAAAGGAAGTGCAGAGAGTCTTTTCCTATTCATCACAGCGTCTCTGAATCTTCCATACAGGATTCTTGGAAGATTGATTCTAGTTTCTATGAGAAGATGGCAAAGACAGAATTTATGCAAAGATGAGAGGTTGTCCTTGGATCCAACCTTGTGAAGAACCACCTTGTTGAGAAGCTGATGAAGGATGCGCACGATGTCCTTCATTTCAACAGCCTTCCAAGAGTGAGTTCTGACTGTATCCTCCTTCATGAGACAAACTTCTATAGTCTCTGAACCACCCAAGTCATCTTCCCATGACTTAGTGAAAACTAAACCTTCCTGGGTGCAGAAGATTGCATCATAAATAGTCTTCTCCGAGACTGTAATCTTCTTTCTTAACACCGTTGAGTAGAAATTAGTTTCAGTCAGTTGGATGTTTCTCCAGAAATCCCTGATTAGGTTCGAAAAGACAGACTTTCTCCGTGAAGAGCCCTCCCCACCCAGCTGCATTGACATATTTGCTTATGTCCGGATTGTAGTCTTGCAGTACACCAAGGTTGAAATGATGCTCTATAGCTAAGTTGAGC
>JAUPTC010001524.1:0-24000 GCA_030762895.1 Sophora flavescens
CTCCCAATTAACATGTGCACCGTCCACACAAGCATAACTAACATGTGCACCGTCCACACAAGCATAATTAACATGTGCACCGTCCACACAAACAAAATTAACATGTGCACCGTCCACACAAGCATAATTAACATGCGCACCGTCTAAAATTTATTACACTTTTATTGAATTAAGATAAATTAAAAAAATACTACTTTAGAGAAGTGGGCTTCCAAGCCATCATGGGTCTTCAAGTTGGATGAGAGATAAGTTGACTTGCCCCCCCTTGGCTCAAATCATTCCCTCCCTCTTAAAGAGAATTCGACCTCGAATTTATTGTCTAAAGGAATCATCTTTATCCTCCTGGGTCAAATGGAAATTGATAGAAATCATCGAATGTAGCAAGTAGGCGTAACACATTTCCATCTTGTACAATCAACATCCCAACAAATTCCTCAAAATTGTGGTGATTATGAACCAAATGAACAAAATACTTTTGAGAGGCCATGCAAGTTCCCAAATCATGGGGTGCTTCCTTTGGGATTAAATATTTAATTACTTGGGTTGTCTTGCAAGCTTCCTTTGGAATCAAATCTTCAATTTCATTGGATGTCTTGCAAGCTTCCTTTGGAGGAACAAACTCAATTTCCTTCAAAAGAGAATAAACACAACTAGGCAAGGGGTTAGGAATAGCATCAAAACAAGTATTCAAGTTTTCTCTTTCCTCCTCACTTTCTTTTTTGCTCGCACATTTTCTTTTTCCTCATTCTTTTCCATACATTCATCCTGGTTTTCGTTCTCTTCAAATATACTCTCAACTTTTACCTCTTTCTTGTCATCATTCACCGAACCCTCTTCGGTTATTTTTTCCTCAACCATTTGTTTTTTCTGACTCTCTCCTTTACAGTGCATTTGATCTTCACACAATATATTCTCCCTTTCAATTTCTATATCGCATCTCCCATATCTCCTTCCTCCATGCCTCCTCCTTTTTATTTCTACTAGCTTGTCAAGAGTCACAGTTAACTTCTCCATGCTTCTTTGAAATCTTTCCATTTCAAGGAATAGCGTTGACATGATATGTGATTGGAAGAAGAAATTTTTTTTTCGAAAAATATAAAAAAATAAAATAAAAATCGAAGAACAAAATCAAAAGTCACTCTAGGAAGGATGGCTCTAGATACCAAATGATATGATCCAAAAAAAAGATCATGTAAATTTTTCGGATCTATCCTTGAGTGACAACAAAAATTATAGAGGAAGATGAAATACAAAAGTGGATAAGATGAGATATGGGAGGTAGGCGCCACAAATCCAAGTGGATTTGATAAGCCAAGGTGAGGTTCTCCACAAGAATCTTGGATTCTTGATAAGAACAAGGGTGGTTCATTGAAGAACCCAAGAGAGAACACTCTCACAATTGGTAAAAACCAAATTGAACATCAAAGTTATCTTCCTTTTTATTCATGTTCTAGATGCATACATATAGGAAAAGTGGTTCATGACTAAAAAGGAGTTTCCTAGGCATGCAAGCCAAAGGTTGCCCTCCCAATTAACATGTGCACCGTCCACACAAGCATAACTAACATGTGCACCGTCCACACAAGCATAATTAACATGTGCACCGTCCACACAAACAAAATTAACATGTGCACCGTCCACACAAGCATAATTAACATGCGCACCGTCTAAAATTTATTACACTTTTATTGAATTAAGATAAATTAAAAAATACTACTTTAGAGAAGTGGGCTTCCAAGCCATCATGGGTCTTCAAGTTGGATGATAGATAAGATGACTTGCCCCCCTTGGCTCAAATCATTCCCTCCCTCTTAAAGAGAATTCGACCTCGAATTTATTGTCTAAAGGAATCATCTTTATCCTCCTGGGTCAAATGGAAATTGATAGAAATCATCGAATGTAGCAAGTAGGCGTAACACATTTCCATCTTGTACAATCAACATCCCAACAAATTCCTCAAAATTGTGGTGATTATGAACCAAATGAACAAAATACTTTTGAGAGGCCATGCAAGTTCCCAAATCATGGGGTGCTTCCTTTGGGATTAAATATTTAATTACTTCGGTTGTCTTGCAAGCTTCCTTTGGAATCAAATCTTCAATTTCATTGGATGTCTTGCAAGCTTCCTTTGGAGGAACAAACTCAATTTCCTTCAAAAGAGAATAAACACAACTAGGCAAGGGGTTAGGAATAGCATCAAAACAAGTATTCAAGTTTTCTCTTTCCTCCTCACTTTCTTTTTGACTCTCACATTTTTCTTTTTCCACATTCTTTTCCATACATTCATCCTGCTTTTCCTTCTCTTCAAATATACGCTCAACTTTGACCTCTTTCTTTTCCTCATTCACCGAACCCTCTTCGGTTATTTTTTCCTCACCCATTTGTTTTTTCTCACTCTCTCCTTTCAAGTGCATTTGATCTTCACACACTTTATTCTCCCTTTCAATTTCTCTATCGCATCTCCCATATCTCCTTCCTCCATGCCTCCTCCTTTTTATTTCTACTAGCTTGTCAGGAGTCACAGATTAACTTCTCCATGCTTCTTTGAAATCTTTCCATTTCAAGGAATAGCGTTGACATGATATGTGATGGGAAGAAGAAATTTTTTTTTCGAAAAAAATAATAAAATAAAAATCGAAGAACAAAATCAAAAGTCACTCTAGGAAGGATGGCTCTAGATACCAAATGATATGATCCAAAAAAAAGATCATGTAAATTTTTCGGATCTATCCTTGAGTGACAACAAAAATTATAGAGGAAGATGAAATACAAAAGTGGATAAGATGAGATATGGGAGGTAGGCGCCACAAATCCAAGTGGATTTGATAAGCCAAGGTGAGGTTCTCCACAAGAATCTTGGATTCTTGATAAGAACAAGGGTGGTTCATTGAAGAACCCAAGAGAGAACACTCTCACAATTGGTAAAAACCAAATTGAACATCAAAGTTATCTTCCTTTTTATTCATGTTCTAGATGCATACATATAGGAAAAGTGGTTCATGACTAAAAAGGAGTTTCCCTAGGCATGCAAGCCAAAGGTTGCCCTCCCAATTAACATGTGCACCGTCCACACAAGCATAACTAACATGTGCACCGTCCACACAAGCATAATTAACATGTGCACCGTCCACACAAACAAAATTAACATGTGCACCGTCCACACAAGCATAATTAACATGCGCACCGTCTAAAATTTATTACACTTTTATTGAATTAAGATAAATTAAAAAAATACTACTTTAGAGAAGTGGGCTTCCAAGCCATCATGGGTCTTCAAGTTGGATGAGAGATAAGTTGACTTGCCCCCCCTTGGCTCAAATCATTCCCTCCCTCTTAAAGAGAATTCGACCTCGAATTTATTGTCTAAAGGAATCATCTTTATCCTCCTGGGTCAAATGGAAATTGATAGAAATCATCGAATGTAGCAAGTAGGCGTAACACATTTCCATCTTGTACAATCAACATCCCAACAAATTCCTCAAAATTGTGGTGATTATGAACCAAATGAACAAAATACTTTTGAGAGGCCATGCAAGTTCCCAAATCATGGGGTGCTTCCTTTGGGATTAAATATTTAATTACTTCGGTTGTCTTGCAAGCTTCCTTTGGAATCAAATCTTCAATTTCATTGGATGTCTTGCAAGCTTCCTTTGGAGGAACAAACTCAATTTCCTTCAAAAGAGAATAAACACAACTAGGCAAGGGGTTAGGAATAGCATCAAAACAAGTATTCAAGTTTTCTCTTTCCTCCTCACTTTCTTTTTTGCTCTCACATTTTTCTTTTTCCTCATTCTTTTCCATACATTCATCCTGCTTTTCCTTCTCTTCAAATATACTCTCAACTTTTACCTCTTTCTTTTCCTCATTCACCGAACCCTCTTCGGTTATTTTTTCCTCACCCATTTGTTTTTTCTCACTCTCTCCTTTCAAGTGCATTTGATCTTCACACACTTTATTCTCCCTTTCAATTTCTCTATCGCATCTCCCATATCTCCTTCCTCCATGCCTCCTCCTTTTTATTTCTACTAGCTTGTCAGGAGTCACAGTTAACTTCTCCATGCTTCTTTGAAATCTTTCCATTTCAAGGAATAGCGTTGACATGATATGTGATGGGAAGAAGAAATTTTTTTTTTCGTAAAAAAATAAAAAAATAAAATAAAAATCGAAGAACAAAATCAAAAGTCACTCTAGGAAGGATGGCTCTAGATACCAAATGATATGATCCAAAAAAAAGATCATGTAAATTTTTCGGATCTATCCTTGAGTGACAACAAAAATTATAGAGGAAGATGAAATACAAAAGTGGATAAGATGAGATATGGGAGGTAGGCGCCACAAATCCAAGTGGATTTGATAAGCCAAGGTGAGGTTCTCCACAAGAATCTTGGATTCTTGATAAGAACAAGGGTGGTTCATTGAAGAACCCAAGAGAGAACACTCTCACAATTGGTAAAAACCAAATTGAACATCAAAGTTATCTTCCTTTTTATTCATGTTCTAGATGCATACATATAGGAAAAGTGGTTCATGACTAAAAAGGAGTTTCCTAGGCATGCAAGCCAAAGGTTGCCCTCCCAATTAACATGTGCACCGTCCACACAAGCATAACTAACATGTGCACCGTCCACACAAGCATAATTAACATGTGCACCGTCCACACAAACAAAATTAACATGTGCACCGTCCACACAAGCATAATTAACATGCGCACCGTCTAAAATTTATTACACTTTTATTGAATTAAGATAAATTAAAAAAATACTACTTTAGAGAAGTGGGCTTCCAAGCCATCATGGGTCTTCAAGTTGGATGAGAGATAAGTTGACTTGCCCCCCCTTGGCTCAAATCATTCCCTCCCTCTTAAAGAGAATTCGACCTCGAATTTATTGTCTAAAGGAATCATCTTTATCCTCCTGGGTCAAATGGAAATTGATAGAAATCATCGAATGTAGCAAGTAGGCGTAACACATTTCCATCTTGTACAATCAACATCCCAACAAATTCCTCAAAATTGTGGTGATTATGAACCAAATGAACAAAATACTTTTGAGAGGCCATGCAAGTTCCCAAATCATGGGGTGCTTCCTTTGGGATTAAATATTTAATTACTTCGGTTGTCTTGCAAGCTTCCTTTGGAATCAAATCTTCAATTTCATTGGATGTCTTGCAAGCTTCCTTTGGAGGAACAAACTCAATTTCCTTCAAAAGAGAATAAACACAACTAGGCAAGGGGTTAGGAATAGCATCAAAACAAGTATTCAAGTTTTCTCTTTCCTCCTCACATTCTTTTTTGCTCTCACATTTTTCTTTTTCCTCATTCTTTTCCATACATTCATCCTGCTTTTCCTTCTCTTCAAATATACTCTCAACTTTTACCTCTTTCTTTTCCTCATTCACCGAACCCTCTTCGGTTATTTTTTCCTCACCCATTTGTTTTTTCTCACTCTCTCCTTTCAAGTGCATTTGATCTTCACACACTTTATTCTCCCTTTCAATTTCTCTATCGCATCTCCCATATCTCCTTCCTCCATGCCTCCTCCTTTTTATTTCTACTAGCTTGTCAGGAGTCACAGTTAACTTCTCCATGCTTCTTTGAAATCTTTCCATTTCAAGGAATAGCGTTGACATGATATGTGATGGGAAGAAGAAATTTTTTTTTCGAAAAATATAAAAAAATAAAATAAAAATCGAAGAACAAAATCAAAAGTCACTCTAGGAAGGATGGCTCTAGATACCAAATGATATGATCCAAAAAAAAGATCATGTAAATTTTTCGGATCTATCCTTGAGTGACAACAAAAATTATAGAGGAAGATGAAATACAAAAGTGGATAAGATGAGATATGGGAGGTAGGCGCCACAAATCCAAGTGGATTTGATAAGCCAAGGTGAGGTTCTCCACAAGAATCTTGGATTCTTGATAAGAACAAGGGTGGTTCATTGAAGAACCCAAGAGAGAACACTCTCACAATTGGTAAAAACCAAATTGAACATCAAAGTTATCTTCCTTTTTATTCATGTTCTAGATGCATACATATAGGAAAAGTGGTTCATGACTAAAAAGGAGTTTCCTAGGCATGCAAGCCAAAGGTTGCCCTCCCAATTAACATGTGCACCGTCCACACAAGCATAACTAACATGTGCACCGTCCACACAAGCATAATTAACATGTGCACCGTCCACACAAACAAAATTAACATGTGCACCGTCCACACAAGCATAATTAACATGCGCACCGTCTAAAATTTATTACACTTTTATTGAATTAAGATAAATTAAAAAAATACTACTTTAGAGAAGTGGGCTTCCAAGCCATCATGGGTCTTCAAGTTGGATGAGAGATAAGTTGACTTGCCCCCCATTGGCTCAAATCATTCCCTCCCTCTTAAAGAGAATTCGACCTCGAATTTATTGTCTAAAGGAATCATCTTTATCCTCCTGGGTCAAATGGAAATTGATAGAAATCATCGAATGTAGCAAGTAGGCGTAACACATTTCCATCTTGTACAATCAACATCCCAACAAATTCCTCAAAATTGTGGTGATTATGAACCAAATGAACAAAATACTTTTGAGAGGCCATGCAAGTTCCCAAATCATGGGGTGCTTCCTTTGGGATTAAATATTTAATTACTTCGGTTGTCTTGCAAGCTTCCTTTGGAATCAAATCTTCAATTTCATTGGATGTCTTGCAAGCTTCCTTTGGAGGAACAAACTCAATTTCCTTCAAAAGAGAATAAACACAACTAGGCAAGGGGTTAGGAATAGCATCAAAACAAGTATTCAAGTTTTCTCTTTCCTCCTCACTTTCTTTTTTGCTCTCACATTTTTCTTTTTCCTCATTCTTTTCCATACATTCATCCTGCTTTTCCTTCTCTTCAAATATACTCTCAACTTTTACCTCTTTCTTTTCCTCATTCACCGAACCCTCTTCGGTTATTTTTTCCTCACCCATTTGTTTTTTCTCACTCTCTCCTTTCAAGTGCATTTGATCTTCACACACTTTATTCTCCCTTTCAATTTCTCTATCGCATCTCCCATATCTCCTTCCTCCATGCCTCCTCCTTTTTATTTCTACTAGCTTGTCAGGAGTCACAGTTAACTTCTCCATGCTTCTTTGAAATCTTTCCATTTCAAGGAATAGCGTTGACATGATATGTGATGGGAAGAAGAAATTTTTTTTTCGAAAAAAATAAAAAAATAAAATAAAAATCGAAGAACAAAATCAAAAGTCACTCTAGGAAGGATGGCTCTAGATACCAAATGATATGATCCAAAAAAAAGATCATGTAAATTTTTCGGATCTATCCTTGAGTGACAACAAAAATTATAGAGGAAGATGAAATACAAAAGTGGATAAGATGAGATATGGGAGGTAGGCGCCACAAATCCAAGTGGATTTGATAAGCCAAGGTGAGGTTCTCCACAAGAATCTTGGATTCTTGATAAGAACAAGGGTGGTTCATTGAAGAACCCAAGAGAGAACACTCTCACAATTGGTAAAAACCAAATTGAACATCAAAGTTATCTTCCTTTTTATTCATGTTCTAGATGCATACATATAGGAAAAGTGGTTCATGACTAAAAAGGAGTTTCCTAGGCATGCAAGCCAAAGGTTGCCCTCCCAATTAACATGTGCACCGTCCACACAAGCATAACTAACATGTGCACCGTCCACACAAGCATAATTAACATGTGCACCGTCCACACAAACAAAATTAACATGTGCACCGTCCACACAAGCATAATTAACATGCGCACCGTCTAAAATTTATTACACTTTTATTGAATTAAGATAAATTAAAAAAATACTACTTTAGAGAAGTGGGCTTCCAAGCCATCATGGGTCTTCAAGTTGGATGAGAGATAAGTTGACTTGCCCCCCCTTGGCTCAAATCATTCCCTCCCTCTTAAAGAGAATTCGACCTCGAATTTATTGTCTAAAGGAATCATCTTTATCCTCCTGGGTCAAATGGAAATTGATAGAAATCATCGAATGTAGCAAGTAGGCGTAACACATTTCCATCTTGTACAATCAACATCCCAACAAATTCCTCAAAATTGTGGTGATTATGAACCAAATGAACAAAATACTTTTGAGAGGCCATGCAAGTTCCCAAATCATGGGGTGCTTCCTTTGGGATTAAATATTTAATTACTTCGGTTGTCTTGCAAGCTTCCTTTGGAATCAAATCTTCAATTTCATTGGATGTCTTGCAAGCTTCCTTTGGAGGAACAAACTCAATTTCCTTCAAAAGAGAATAAACACAACTAGGCAAGGGGTTAGGAATAGCATCAAAACAAGTATTCAAGTTTTCTCTTTCCTCCTCACTTTCTTTTTTGCTCTCACATTTTTCTTTTTCCTCATTCTTTTCCATACATTCATCCTGCTTTTCCTTCTCTTCAAATATACTCTCAACTTTTACCTCTTTCTTTTCCTCATTCACCGAACCCTCTTCGGTTATTTTTTCCTCACCCATTTGTTTTTTCTCACTCTCTCCTTTCAAGTGCATTTGATCTTCACACACTTTATTCTCCCCTTTCAATTTCTCTATCGCATCTCCCATATCTCCTTCCTCCATGCCTCCTCCTTTTTATTTCTACTAGCTTGTCAGGAGTCACAGTTAACTTCTCCATGCTTCTTTGAAATCTTTCCATTTCAAGGAATAGCGTTGACATGATATGTGATGGGAAGAAGAAATTTTTTTTTTCGAAAAATATAAAAAAATAAAATAAAAATCAAAGAACAAAATCAAAAGTCACTCTAGGAAGGATGGCTCTAGATACCAAATGATATGATCCAAAAAAAAGATCATGTAAATTTTTCGGATCTATCCTTGAGTGACAACAAAAATTATAGAGGAAGATGAAATACAAAAGTGGATAAGATGAGATATGGGAGGTAGGCGCCACAAATCCAAGTGGATTTGATAAGCCAAGGTGAGGTTCTCCACAAGAATCTTGGATTCTTGATAAGAACAAGGGTGGTTCATTGAAGAACCCAAGAGAGAACACTCTCACAATTGGTAAAAACCAAATTGAACATCAAAGTTATCTTCCTTTTTATTCATGTTCTAGATGCATACATATAGGAAAAGTGGTTCATGACTAAAAAGGAGTTTCCTAGGCATGCAAGCCAAAGGTTGCCCTCCCAATTAACATGTGCACCGTCCACACAAGCATAACTAACATGTGCACCGTCCACACAAGCATAATTAACATGTGCACCGTCCACACAAACAAAATTAACATGTGCACCGTCCACACAAGCATAATTAACATGCGCACCGTCTAAAATTTATTACACTTTTATTGAATTAAGATAAATTAAAAAAATACTACTTTAGAGAAGTGGGCTTCCAAGCCATCATGGGTCTTCAAGTTGGATGAGAGATAAGTTGACTTGCCCCCTTGGCTCAAATCATTCCTCCCTCTTAAAGAGAATTCGACCTCGAATTTATTGTCTAAAGGAATCATCTTTATCCTCCTGGGTCAAATGGAAATTGATAGAAATCATCGAATGTAGCAAGTAGGCGTAACACATTTCCATCTTGTACAATCAACATCCCAACAAATTCCTCAAAATTGTGGTGATTATGAACCAAATGAACAAAATACTTTTGAGAGGCCATGCAAGTTCCCAAATCATGGGGTGCTTCCTTTGGGATTAAATATTTAATTACTTCGGTTGTCTTGCAAGCTTCCTTTGGAATCAAATCTTCAATTTCATTGGATGTCTTGCAAGCTTCCTTTGGAGGAACAAACTCAATTTCCTTCAAAAGAGAATAAACACAACTAGGCAAGGGGTTAGGAATAGCATCAAAACAAGTATTCAAGTTTTCTCTTTCCTCCTCACTTTCTTTTTTGCTCTCACATTTTTCTTTTTCCTCATTCTTTTCCATACATTCATCCTGCTTTTCCTTCTCTTCAAATATACTCTCAACTTTTACCTCTTTCTTTTCCTCATTCACCGAACCCTCTTCGGTTATTTTTTCCTCACCCATTTGTTTTTTCTCACTCTCTCCTTTCAAGTGCATTTGATCTTCACACACTTTATTCTCCCTTTCAATTTCTCTATCGCATCTCCCATATCTCCTTCCTCCATGCCTCCTCCTTTTTATTTCTACTAGCTTGTCAGGAGTCACAGTTAACTTCTCCATGCTTCTTTGAAATCTTTCCATTTCAAGGAATAGCGTTGACATGATATGTGATGGGAAGAAGAAATTTTTTTTTTCGAAAAATATATAAAAATAAAATAAAAATCGAAGAACAAAATCAAAAGTCACTCTAGGAAGGATGGCTCTAGATACCAAATGATATGATCCAAAAAAAAGATCATGTAAATTTTTCGGATCTATCCTTGAGTGACAACAAAAATTATAGAGGAAGATGAAATACAAAAGTGGATAAGATGAGATATGGGAGGTAGGCGCCACAAATCCAAGTGGATTTGATAAGCCAAGGTGAGGTTCTCCACAAGAATCTTGGATTCTTGATAAGAACAAGGGTGGTTCATTGAAGAACCCAAGAGAGAACACTCTCACAATTGGTAAAAACCAAATTGAACATCAAAGTTATCTTCCTTTTTATTCATGTTCTAGATGCATACATATAGGAAAAGTGGTTCATGACTAAAAAGGAGTTTCCTAGGCATGCAAGCCAAAGGTTGCCCTCCCAATTAACATGTGCACCGTCCACACAAGCATAACTAACATGTGCACCGTCCACACAAGCATAATTAACATGTGCACCGTCCACACAAACAAAATTAACATGTGCACCGTCCACACAAGCATAATTAACATGCGCACCGTCTAAAATTTATTACACTTTTATTGAATTAAGATAAATTAAAAAAATACTACTTTAGAGAAGTGGGCTTCCAAGCCATCATGGGTCTTCAAGTTGGATGAGAGATAAGTTGACTTGCCCCCCCTTGGCTCAAATCATTCCCTCCCTCTTAAAGAGAATTCGACCTCGAATTTATTGTCTAAAGGAATCATCTTTATCCTCCTGGGTCAAATGGAAATTGATAGAAATCATCGAATGTAGCAAGTAGGCGTAACACATTTCCATCTTGTACAATCAACATCCCAACAAATTCCTCAAAATTGTGGTGATTATGAACCAAATGAACAAAATACTTTTGAGAGGCCATGCAAGTTCCCAAATCATGGGGTGCTTCCTTTGGGATTAAATATTTAATTACTTCGGTTGTCTTGCAAGCTTCCTTTGGAATCAAATCTTCAATTTCATTGGATGTCTTGCAAGCTTCCTTTGGAGGAACAAACTCAATTTCCTTCAAAAGAGAATAAACACAACTAGGCAAGGGGTTAGGAATAGCATCAAAACAAGTATTCAAGTTTTCTCTTTCCTCCTCACTTTCTTTTTGCTCTCACATTTTTCTTTTTCCTCATTCTTTTCCATACATTCATCCTGCTTTTCCTTCTCTTCAAATATACTCTCAACTTTTACCTCTTTCTTTTCCTCATTCACCGAACCCTCTTCGGTTATTTTTTCCTCACCCATTTGTTTTTTCTCACTCTCTCCTTTCAAGTGCATTTGATCTTCACACACTTTATTCTCCCTTTCAATTTCTCTATCGCATCTCCCATATCTCCTTCCTCCATGCCTCCTCCTTTTTATTTCTACTAGCTTGTCAGGAGTCACAGTTAACTTCTCCATGCTTCTTTGAAATCTTTCCATTTCAAGGAATAGCGTTGACATGATATGTGATGGGAAGAAGAAATTTTTTTTTTTCGAAAAATATAAAAAAATAAAATAAAAATCGAAGAACAAAATCAAAAGTCACTCTAGGAAGGATGGCTCTAGATACCAAATGATATGATCCAAAAAAAAGATCATGTAAATTTTTCGGATCTATCCTTGAGTGACAACAAAAATTATAGAGGAAGATGAAATACAAAAGTGGATAAGATGAGATATGGGAGGTAGGCGCCACAAATCCAAGTGGATTTGATAAGCCAAGGTGAGGTTCTCCACAAGAATCTTGGATTCTTGATAAGAACAAGGGTGGTTCATTGAAGAACCCAAGAGAGAACACTCTCACAATTGGTAAAAACCAAATTGAACATCAAAGTTATCTTCCTTTTTATTCATGTTCTAGATGCATACATATAGGAAAAGTGGTTCATGACTAAAAAGGAGTTTCCTAGGCATGCAAGCCAAAGGTTGCCCTCCCAATTAACATGTGCACCGTCCACACAAGCATAACTAACATGTGCACCGTCCACACAAGCATAATTAACATGTGCACCGGCCCACACAAACAAAATTAACATGTGCACCGTCCACACAAGCATAATTAACATGCGCACCGTCTAAAATTTATTACACTTTTATTGAATTAAGATAAATTAAAAAAATACTACTTTAGAGAAGTGGGCTTCCAAGCCATCATGGGTCTTCAAGTTGGATGAGAGATAAGTTGACTTGCCCCCCTTGGCTCAAATCATTCCCTCCCTCTTAAAGAGAATTCGACCTCGAATTTATTGTCTAAAGGAATCATCTTTATCCTCCTGGGTCAAATGGAAATTGATAGAAATCATCGAATGTAGCAAGTAGGCGTAACACATTTCCATCTTGTACAATCAACATCCCAACAAATTCCTCAAAATTGTGGTGATTATGAACCAAATGAACAAAATACTTTTGAGAGGCCATGCAAGTTCCCAAATCATGGGGTGCTTCCTTTGGGATTAAATATTTAATTACTTCGGTTGTCTTGCAAGCTTCCTTTGGAATCAAATCTTCAATTTCATTGGATGTCTTGCAAGCTTCCTTTGGAGGAACAAACTCAATTTCCTTCAAAAGAGAATAAACACAACTAGGCAAGGGGTTAGGAATAGCATCAAAACAAGTATTCAAGTTTTCTCTTTCCTCCTCACTTTCTTTTATTCGCTCACATTTTTCTTTTTCCTCATTCTTTTCCATACATTCATCCTGCTTTTCCTTCTCTTCAAATATACTCTCAACTTTTACCTCTTTCTTTTCCTCATTCACCGAACCCTCTTCGGTTATTTTTTCCTCACCCATTTGTTTTTTCTCACTCTCTCCTTTCAAGTGCATTTGATCTTCACACACTTTATTCTCCCTTTCAATTTCTCTATCGCATCTCCCATATCTCCTTCCTCCATGCCTCCTCCTTTTTATTTCTACTAGCTTGTCAGGAGTCACAGTTAACTTCTCCATGCTTCTTTGAAATCTTTCCATTTCAAGGAATAGCGTTGACATGATATGTGATGGGAAGAAGAAATTTTTTTTTCGAAAAATATAAAAAAATAAAATAAAAATCAAAGAACAAAATCAAAAGTCACTCTAGGAAGGATGGCTCTAGATACCAAATGATATGATCCAAAAAAAAGATCATGTAAATTTTTCGGATCTATCCTTGAGTGACAACAAAAATTATAGAGGAAGATGAAATACAAAAGTGGATAAGATGAGATATGGGAGGTAGGCGCCACAAATCCAAGTGGATTTGATAAGCCAAGGTGAGGTTCTCCACAAGAATCTTGGATTCTTGATAAGAACAAGGGTGGTTCATTGAAGAACCCAAGAGAGAACACTCTCACAATTGGTAAAAACCAAATTGAACATCAAAGTTATCTTCCTTTTTATTCATGTTCTAGATGCATACATATAGGAAAAGTGGTTCATGACTAAAAAGGAGTTTCCTAGGCATGCAAGCCAAAGGTTGCCCTCCCAATTAACATGTGCACCGTCCACACAAGCATAACTAACATGTGCACCGTCCACACAAGCATAATTAACATGTGCACCGGCCCACACAAACAAAATTAACATGTGCACCGTCCACACAAGCATAATTAACATGCGCACCGTCTAAAATTTATTACACTTTTATTGAATTAAGATAAATTAAAAAATACTACTTTAGAGAAGTGGGCTTCCAAGCCATCATGGGTCTTCAAGTTGGATGAGAGATAAGTTGACTTGCCCCCCTTGGCTCAAATCATTCCCTCCCTCTTAAAGAGAATTCGACCTCGAATTTATTGTCTAAAGGAATCATCTTTATCCTCCTGGGTCAAATGGAAATTGATAGAAATCATCGAATGTAGCAAGTAGGCGTAACACATTTCCATCTTGTACAATCAACATCCCAACAAATTCCTCAAAATTGTGGTGATTATGAACCAAATGAACAAAATACTTTTGAGAGGCCATGCAAGTTCCCAAATCATGGGGTGCTTCCTTTGGGATTAAATATTTAATTACTTCGGTTGTCTTGCAAGCTTCCTTTGGAATCAAATCTTCAATTTCATTGGATGTCTTGCAAGCTTCCTTTGGAGGAACAAACTCAATTTCCTTCAAAAGAGAATAAACACAACTAGGCAAGGGGTTAGGAATAGCATCAAAACAAGTATTCACGTTTTCTCTTTCCTCCTCACTTTCTTTTTTGCTCTCACATTTTTCTTTTTCCTCATTCTTTTCCATACATTCATCCTGCTTTTCCTTCTCTTCAAATATACTCTCAACTTTTACCTCTTTCTTTTCCTCATTCACCGAACCCTCTTCGGTTATTTTTTCCTCACCCATTTGTTTTTTCTCACTCTCTCCTTTCAAGTGCATTTGATCTTCACACACTTTATTCTCCCTTTCAATTTCTCTATCGCATCTCCCATATCTCCTTCCTCCATGCCTCCTCCTTTTTATTTCTACTAGCTTGTCAGGAGTCACAGTTAACTTCTCCATGCCTCTTTGAAATCTTTCCATTTCAAGGAATAGCGTTGACATGATATGTGATTGGAAGAAGAAATTTTTTTTTTCGAAAAATATAAAAAAATAAAATAAAAATCGAAGAACAAAATCAAAAGTCACTCTAGGAAGGATGGCTCTAGATACCAAATGATATGATCCAAAAAAAAGATCATGTAAATTTTTCGGATCTATCCTTGAGTGACAACAAAAATTATAGAGGAAGATGAAATACAAAAGTGGATAAGATGAGATATGGGAGGTAGGCGCCACAAATCCAAGTGGATTTGATAAGCCAAGGTGAGGTTCTCCACAAGAATCTTGGATTCTTGATAAGAACAAGGGTGGTTCATTGAAGAACCCAAGAGAGAACACTCTCACAATTGGTAAAAACCAAATTGAACATCAAAGTTATCTTCCTTTTTATTCATGTTCTAGATGCATACATATAGGAAAAGTGGTTCATGACTAAAAAGGAGTTTCCTAGGCATGCAAGCCAAAGGTTGCCCTCCCAATTAACATGTGCACCGTCCACACAAGCATAACTAACATGTGCACCGTCCACACAAGCATAATTAACATGTGCACCGCCCACACAAACAAAATTAACATGTGCACCGTCCACACAAGCATAATTAACATGCGCACTGCCTAAAATTTATTACTCTTTTATTGTATTAATATTAATTAAAAAAATACTACTTTAGAGAAGTGGGCTTCCAAGCCATCATGGGTCTTCAAGTTGGATGAGAGATAAGTTGACTTGCCCCCCTTGGCTCAAATCATTCCCTCCCTCTTAAAGAGAATTCGACCTCGAATTTATTGTCTAAAGGAATCATCTTTATCCTCCTGGGTCAAATGGAAATTGATAGAAATCATCGAATGTAGCAAGTAGGCGTAACACATTTCCATCTTGTATAATCAACATCCCAACAAATTCCTCAAAATTGTGGTGATTATGAACCAAATGAACAAAATACTTTTGAGAGGCCATGCAAGTTCCCAAATCATGGGGTGCTTCCTTTGGGATTAAATATTTAATTACTTCGGTTGTCTTGCAAGCTTCCTTTGGAATCAAATCTTCAATTTCATTGGATGTCTTGCAAGCTTCCTTTGGAGGAACAAACTCAATTTCCTTCAAAAGAGAATAAACACAACTAGGCAAGGAGTTAGGAATAGCATCAAAACAAGTATTCACGTTTTCTCTTTCCTCCTCACTTTCTTTTTTGCTCTCACATTTTTCTTTTTCCTCATTCTTTCCATACATTCATCCTGCTTTTCCTTCTCTTCAAATATACTCTCAACTTTTACCTCTTTCTTTTCCTCATTCACCGAACCCTCTTCGGTTATTTTTTCCTCACCCATTTGTTTTTTCTCACTCTCTCCTTTCAAGTGCATTTGATCTTCACACACTTTATTCTCCCTTTCAATTTCTCTATCGCATCTCCCATATCTCCTTCCTCCATGCCTCCTCCTTTTTATTTCTACTAGCTTGTCAGAGTCACAGTTAACTTCTCCATGCTTCTTTGAAATCTTTCCATTTCAAGGAATAGCGTTGACATGATATGTGATGGGAAGAAGAAATTTTTTTTTCGAAAAATATAAAAAAATAAAATAAAAATCAAAGAACAAAATCAAAAGTCACTCTAGGAAGGATGGCTCTAGATACCAAATGATATGATCCAAAAAAAAGATCATGTAAATTTTTCGGATCTATCCTTGAGTGACAACAAAAATTATAGAGGAAGATGAAATACAAAAGTGGATAAGATGAGATATGGGAGGTAGGCGCCACAAATCCAAGTGGATTTGATAAGCCAAGGTGAGGTTCTCCACAAGAATCTTGGATTCTTGATAAGAACAAGGGTGGTTCATTGAAGAACCCAAGAGAGAACACTCTCACAATTGGTAAAAACCAAATTGAACATCAAAGTTATCTTCCTTTTTATTCATGTTCTAGATGCATACATATAGGAAAAGTGGTTCATGACTAAAAAGGAGTTTCCTAGGCATGCAAGCCAAAGGTTGCCCTCCCAATTAACATGTGCACCGCCCACACAAGCATAACTAACATGTGCACCGTCCACACAAGCATAATTAACATGTGCACCGTCCACACAAACAAAATTAACATGTGCACCGTCCACACAAGCATAATTAACATGCGCACTGCCTAAAATTTATTACACTTTTATTGAATTAAGATAAATTAAAAAAATACTACTTTAGAGAAGTGGGCTTCCAAGCCATCATGGGTCTTCAAGTTGGATGAGAGATAAGTTGACTTGCCCCCCTTGGCTCAAATCATTCCCTCCCTCTTAAAGAGAATTCGACCTCGAATTTATTGTCTAAAGGAATCATCTTTATCCTCCTGGGTCAAATGGAAATTGATAGAAATCATCGAATGTAGCAAGTAGGCGTAACACATTTCCATCTTGTACAATCAACATCCCAACAAATTCCTCAAAATTGTGGTGATTATGAACCAAATGAACAAAATACTTTTGAGAGGCCATGCAAGTTCCCAAATCATGGGGTGCTTCCTTTGGGATTAAATATTTAATTACTTCGGTTGTCTTGCAAGCTTCCTTTGGAATCAAATCTTCAATTTCATTGGATGTCTTGCAAGCTTCCTTTGGAGGAACAAACTCAATTTCCTTCAAAAGAGAATAAACACAACTAGGCAAGGGGTTAGGAATAGCATCAAAACAAGTATTCACGTTTTCTCTTTCCTCCTCACTTTCTTTTTTGCTCTCACATTTTTCTTTTTCCTCATTCTTTTCCATACATTCATCCTGCTTTTCCTTCTCTTCAAATATACTCTCAACTTTTACCTCTTTCTTTTCCTCATTCACCGAACCCTCTTCGGTTATTTTTTCCTCACCCATTTGTTTTTTCTCACTCTCTCCTTTCAAGTGCATTTGATCTTCACACACTTTATTCTCCCTTTCAATTTCTCTATCGCATCTCCCATATCTCCTTCCTCCATGCCTCCTCCTTTTTATTTCTACTAGCTTGTCAGGAGTCACAGTTAACTTCTCCATGCTTCTTTGAAATCTTTCCATTTCAAGGAATAGCGTTGACATGATATGTGATTGGAAGAAGAAATTTTTTTTTTCGAAAAATATAAAAAAATAAAATAAAAATCGAAGAACAAAATCAAAAGTCACTCTAGGAAGGATGGCTCTAGATACCAAATGATATGATCCAAAAAAAAGATCATGTAAATTTTTCGGATCTATCCTTGAGTGACAACAAAAATTATAGAGGAAGATGAAATACAAAAGTGGATAAGATGAGATATGGGAGGTAGGCGCCACAAATCCAAGTGGATTTGATAAGCCAAGGTGAGGTTCTCCACAAGAATCTTGGATTCTTGATAAGAACAAGGGTGGTTCATTGAAGAACCCAAGAGAGAACACTCTCACAATTGGTAAAAACCAAATTGAACATCAAAGTTATCTTCCTTTTTATTCATGTTCTAGATGCATACATATAGGAAAAGTGGTTCATGACTAAAAAGGAGTTTCCTAGGCATGCAAGCCAAAGGTTGCCCTCCCAATTAACATGTGCACCGTCCACACAAGCATAACTAACATGTGCACCGTCCACACAAGCATAATTAACATGTGCACCGTCCACACAAACAAAATTAACATGTGCACCGTCCACACAAGCATAATTAACATGCGCACCGTCTAAAATTTATTACACTTTTATTGAATTAAGATAAATTAAAAAAATACTACTTTAGAGAAGTGGGCTTCCAAGCCATCATGGGTCTTCAAGTTGGATGAGAGATAAGTTGACTTGCCCCCCCTTGGCTCAAATCATTCCCTCCATCTTAAAGAGAATTCGACCTCGAATTTATTGTCTAAAGGAATCATCTTTATCCTCCTGGGTCAAATGGAAATTGATAGAAATCATCGAATGTAGCAAGTAGGCGTAACACATTTCCATCTTGTATAATCAACATCCCAACAAATTCCTCAAAATTGTGGTGATTATGAACCAAATGAACAAAATACTTTTGAGAGGCCATGCAAGTTCCCAAATCATGGGGTGCTTCCTTTGGGATTAAATATTTAATTACTTCGGTTGTCTTGCAAGCTTCCTTTGGAATCAAATCTTCAATTTCATTGGATGTCTTGCAAGCTTCCTTTGGAGGAACAAACTCAATTTCCTTCAAAAGAGAATAAACACAACTAGGCAAGGAGTTAGGAATAGCATCAAAACAAGTATTCACGTTTTCTCTTTCCTCCTCACTTTCTTTTTTGCTCTCACATTTTTCTTTTTCCTCATTCTTTTCCATACATTCATCCTGCTTTTCCTTCTCTTCAAATATACTCTCAACTTTTACCTCTTTCTTTTCCTCATTCACCGAACCCTCTTCGGTTATTTTTTCCTCACCCATTTGTTTTTTCTCACTCTCTCCTTTCAAGTGCATTTGATCTTCACACACTTTATTCTCCCTTTCAATTTCTCTATCGCATCTCCCATATCTCCTTCCTCCATGCCTCCTCCTTTTTATTTCTACTAGCTTGTCAGAGTCACAGTTAACTTCTCCATGCTTCTTTGAAATCTTTCCATTTCAAGGAATAGCGTTGACATGATATGTGATGGGAAGAAGAAATTTTTTTTTTCGAAAAATATAAAAAAATAAAATAAAAATCAAAGAACAAAATCAAAAGTCACTCTAGGAAGGATGGCTCTAGATACCAAATGATATGATCCAAAAAAGATCATGTAAATTTTTCGGATCTATCCTTGAGTGACAACAAAAATTATAGAGGAAGATGAAATACAAAAGTGGATAAGATGAGATATGGGAGGTAGGCGCCACAAATCCAAGTGGATTTGATAAGCCAAGGTGAGGTTCTCCACAAGAATCTTGGATTCTTGATAAGAACAAGGGTGGTTCATTGAAGAACCCAAGAGAGAACACTCTCACAATTGGTAAAAACCAAATTGAACATCAAAGTTATCTTCCTTTTTATTCATGTTCTAGATGCATACATATAGGAAAAGTGGTTCATGACTAAAAAGGAGTTTCCTAGGCATGCAAGCCAAAGGTTGCCCTCCCAATTAACATGTGCACCGTCCACACAAGCATAACTAACATGTGCACCGCCCACACAAGCATAATTAACATGTGCACCGTCCACACAAACAAAATTAACATGTGCACCGTCCACACAAGCATAATTAACATGCGCACCGTCTAAAATTTATTACACTTTTATTGAATTAAGATAAATTAAAAAAATACTACTTTAGAGAAGTGGGCTTCCAAGCCATCATGGGTCTTCAAGTTGGATGAGAGATAAGTTGACTTGCCCCCCTTGGCTCAAATCATTCCCTCCTCTTAAAGAGAATTCGACCTCGAATTTATTGTCTAAAGGAATCATCTTTATCCTCCTGGGTCAAATGGAAATTGATAGAAATCATCGAATGTAGCAAGTAGGCGTAACACATTTCCATCTTGTACAATCAACATCCCAACAAATTCCTCAAAATTGTGGTGATTATGAACCAAATGAACAAAATACTTTTGAGAGGCCATGCAAGTTCCCAAATCATGGGGTGCTTCCTTTGGGATTAAATATTTAATTACTTGGTTGTCTTGCAAGCTTCCTTTGGAATCAAATCTTCAATTTCATTGGATGTCTTGCAAGCTTCCTTTGGAGGAACAAACTCAATTTCCTTCAAAAGAGAATAAACACAACTAGGCAAGGGGTTAGGAATAGCATCAAAACAAGTATTCACGTTTTCTCTTTCCTCCTCACTTTCTTTTTGCTCTCACATTTTTCTTTTTCCTCATTCTTTTCCATACATTCATCCTGCTTTTCCTTCTCTTCAAATATACTCTCAACTTTTACCTCTTTCTTTTCCTCATTCACCGAACCCTCTTCGGTTATTTTTTCCTCACCCATTTGTTTTTTCTCACTCTCTCCTTTCAAGTGCATTTGATCTTCACACACTTTATTCTCCCTTTCAATTTCTCTATCGCATCTCCCATATCTCCTTCCTCCATGCCTCCTCCTTTTTATTTCTACTAGCTTGTCAGGAGTCACAGTTAACTTCTCCATGCTTCTTTGAAATCTTTCCATTTCAAGGAATAGCGTTGACATGATATGTGATTGGAAGAAGAAATTTTTTTTTTCGAAAAATATAAAAAAATAAAATAAAAATCGAAGAACAAAATCAAAAGTCACTCTAGGAAGGATGGCTCTAGATACCAAATGATATGATCCAAAAAAAAGATCATGTAAATTTTTCGGATCTATCCTTGAGTGACAACAAAAATTATAGAGGAAGATGAAATACAAAAGTGGATAAGATGAGATATGGGAGGTAGGCGCCACAAATCCAAGTGGATTTGATAAGCCAAGGTGAGGTTCTCCACAAGAATCTTGGATTCTTGATAAGAACAAGGGTGGTTCATTGAAGAACCCAAGAGAGAACACTCTCACAATTGGTAAAAACCAAATTGAACATCAAAGTTATCTTCCTTTTTATTCATGTTCTAGATGCATACATATAGGAAAAGTGGTTCATGACTAAAAAGGAGTTTCCTAGGCATGCAAGCCAAAGGTTGCCCTCCCAATTAACATGTGCACCGTCCACACAAGCATAACTAACATGTGCACCGTCCACACAAGCATAATTAACATGTGCACCGTCCACACAAACAAAATTAACATGTGCACCGTCCACACAAGCATAATTAACATGCGCACCGTCTAAAATTTATTACACTTTTATTGAATTAAGATAAATTAAAAAATACTACTTTAGAGAAGTGGGCTTCCAAGCCATCATGGGTCTTCAAGTTGGATGAGAGATAAGTTGACTTGCCCCCCCTTGGCTCAAATCATTCCCTCCCTCTTAAAGAGAATTCGACCTCGAATTTATTGTCTAAAGGAATCATCTTTATCCTCCTGGGTCAAATGGAAATTGATAGAAATCATCGAATGTAGCAAGTAGGCGTAACACATTTCCATCTTGTATAATCAACATCCCAACAAATTCCTCAAAATTGTGGTGATTATGAACCAAATGAACAAAATACTTTTGAGAGGCCATGCAAGTTCCCAAATCATGGGGTGCTTCCTTTGGGATTAAATATTTAATTACTTGGTTGTCTTGCAAGCTTCCTTTGGAATCAAATCTTCAATTTCATTGGATGTCTTGCAAGCTTCCTTTGGAGGAACAAACTCAATTTCCTTCAAAAGAGAATAAACACAACTAGGCAAGGAGTTAGGAATAGCATCAAAACAAGTATTCACGTTTTCTCTTTCCTCCTCACTTTCTTTTTTGCTCTCACATTTTTCTTTTTCCTCATTCTTTTCCATACATTCATCCTGCTTTTCCTTCTCTTCAAATATACTCTCAACTTTTACCTCTTTCTTTTCCTCATTCACCGAACCCTCTTCGGTTATTTTTTCCTCACCCATTTGTTTTTTCTCACTCTCTCCTTTCAAGTGCATTTGATCTTCACACACTTTATTCTCCCTTTCAATTTCTCTATCGCATCTCCCATATCTCCTTCCTCCATGCCTCCTCCTTTTTATTTCTACTAGCTTGTCAGGAGTCACAGTTAACTTCTCCATGCTTCTTTGAAATCTTTCCATTTCAAGGAATAGCGTTGACATGATATGTGATGGGAAGAAGAAATTTTTTTTTTCGAAAAATATAAAAAAATAAAATAAAAATCAAAGAACAAAATCAAAAGTCACTCTAGGAAGGATGGCTCTAGATACCAAATGATATGATCCAAAAAAAAGATCATGTAAATTTTTCGGATCTATCCTTGAGTGACAACAAAAATTATAGAGGAAGATGAAATACAAAAGTGGATAAGATGAGATATGGGAGGTAGGCGCCACAAATCCAAGTGGATTTGATAAGCCAAGGTGAGGTTCTCCACAAGAATCTTGGATTCTTGATAAGAACAAGGGTGGTTCATTGAAGAACCCAAGAGAGAACACTCTCACAATTGGTAAAAACCAAATTGAACATCAAAGTTATCTTCCTTTTTATTCATGTTCTAGATGCATACATATAGGAAAAGTGGTTCATGACTAAAAAGGAGTTTCCTAGGCATGCAAGCCAAAGGTTGCCCTCCCAATTAACATGTGCACCGTCCACACAAGCATAACTAACATGTGCACCGTCCACACAAGCATAATTAACCTGTGCACCGTCCACACAAACAAAATTAACATGTGCACCGTCCACACAAGCATAATTAACATGCGCACCGTCTAAAATTTATTACACTTTTATTGAATTAAGATAAATTAAAAAAATACTACTTTAGAGAAGTGGGCTTCCAAGCCATCATGGGTCTTCAAGTTGGATGAGAGATAAGTTGACTTGCCCCCCCTTGGCTCAAATCATTCCTCTCCTCTTAAAGAGAATTCGACCTCGAATTTATTGTCTAAAGGAATCATCTTTATCCTCCTGGGTCAAATGGAAATTGATAGAAATCATCGAATGTAGCAAGTAGGCGTAACACATTTCCATCTTGTACAATCAACATCCCAACAAATTCCTCAAAATTGTGGTGATTATGAACCAAATGAACAAAATACTTTTGAGAGGCCATGCAAGTTCCCAAATCATGGGGTGCTTCCTTTGGGATTAAATATTTAATTACTTCGGTTGTCTTGCAAGCTTCCTTTGGAATCAAATCTTCAATTTCATTGGATGTCTTGCAAGCTTCCTTTGGAGGAACAAACTCAATTTCCTTCAAAAGAGAATAAACACAACTAGGCAAGGGGTTAGGAATAGCATCAAAACAAGTATTCACGTTTTCTCTTTCCTCCTCACTTTCTTTTTTGCTCTCACATTTTTCTTTTTCCTCATTCTTTTCCATACATTCATCCTGCTTTTCCTTCTCTTCAAATATACTCTCAACTTTTACCTCTTTCTTTTCCTCATTCACCGAACCCTCTTCGGTTATTTTTTCCTCACCCATTTGTTTTTTCTCACTCTCTCCTTTCAAGTGCATTTGATCTTCACACACTTTATTCTCCCTTTCAATTTCTCTATCGCATCTCCCATATCTCCTTCCTCCATGCCTCCTCCTTTTTATTTCTACTAGCTTGTCAGGAGTCACAGTTAACTTCTCCATGCTTCTTTGAAATCTTTCCATTTCAAGGAATAGCGTTGACATGATATGTGATGGGAAGAAGAAATTTTTTTTTTCGAAAAATATAAAAAAATAAAATAAAAATCGAAGAACAAAATCAAAAG
>JAUPTC010001525.1:0-24000 GCA_030762895.1 Sophora flavescens
TATCACGTTAGTCCTTATAATTATATGTATATGTACATATGACATTAACCATGTATTAATATTACTTATATGTTTCTGAATAGAAATTAAGCAATGAAAATCGCAACAGAGCGTTAGATCCTGCATGCCCTTACAAAGCATCACGTAAGGGGTATGCTGACATTGAGGATGAATTGGTATGTATATATATATATTTAACTGCATGTGTGGTAAATATGACTTTTAAACTGTTTGGTTAATATATATTATCTCAACATACAGATACTGGAGGCGAGGCTAGAAGTTAAGAAAATTAAACGCCATATTGTGTGGAGGAAAGCCCGCGAGAACAAGGCGGGTGTAATTGACAACAACAATACGCAGAACGTGTGGAATAAATGTTTTAGCAGACTAACGTTTACATTTTCATTTGTTATTTTCTTATGACAATATATAATAATTTTAACATTTTCATTTCACCAATAACTATGTGTCAGGAGGAACTGTCACAGTCTGCAATAAAGGGAGAGATACAAGATTTTGGTCGCCAGGATATTCTTGCTAAAGCCCTAGGTGTGCCAGAGAACCCTGGTCGTGTTAGGGGTGTGGGTTTTGGCGTCTCTCAAAAAGACTACTTCCCACCTGAATGTCGTGCAAAACATAACTCTGAAACGAAAAGGTGGGAGACATTGGTGTCTCAACTCTCAGAAAGATTGAACATTTTGGAAGATAAGCTGAAAAAAAAAGGAGGATGCGGAGAGGCAGGCTAATTTCAAAGCCCCAGCAAGCGTCAAAGATAGTTGCACTCTACCATCTGCCATCAAGCTTCCAGAGGTAATGCATGCCTTTTTTTTTTTTACTAGTATTGCATTCGCAGTTAAATACATTCAATTGGATGCTTTAATTCACAACTTATTCATCTATCATTGGATTAGGGCGTCAACTCATGTCAGCTATATTTATCAACCCCAAACTATCGTATGGTTGGTATGGGTAAAGTATACAATGAGCCGGGTGTTACACTGCACACTTTGGACCAGTACCCCTTAACCATGTGAAAGTTGGAGTTGATGTTGCAATCGAGGGGGATGCGCCATTGCCGGTACCTAGCGATGGTGCAGATGTAATGACAGTAAGAGATGCAATAGGTACTTATGTGGCATGGATAATTGATCTCGTGGTTGTAATTAATATGGTATGTAATTGCATTTTTCCACCTTTTCATATACGGCATATATTTATTACATTAGTTGATCACTAACCGGCATATTGAAATGCAAAATTTCCAGGCACCAGCAAAATCTAAAGGCAAGGGCAGAGTGTCTGAATATACAAAGGAGTCAATTACAACCCCAGAAAATAAAGGAGGCAACTCTGAGGCCAACCCTCCTACAGCTGGTTCAACTAACATTTCTCTGGAATATTTGAATTTTCTTAAAATACATGAACGAAAGAATATGAAAAATGATGACCAATTGGACATAGAGATAGAACAAAATATTTTTGGTCAGCATATCATTGATATGATTGTCGCGACCGTCCCGTTCGGGAGCCGCGAAAAGGGATAAAAGACAGAGGAGTCGCCACTAAGATTTTCATTGGGAAAATCTTAGAAAACCCAATTATTTAAAGATGAAATGGTCTTAAAAAAAGATAGATATTTGGATTCGGGAGTCGGTTACGAGTAGGGAAGGTGTTAGCACCCCACATCGCCCGTTTAAAAACGGTACCTCGAGTTAATTGTGCAAAAACATTTTAATAACCTTTTAAATATTTATTTTACCCCAAAATTATTTACAAGAAATAATTATTTTTTAACGTGTAATATTTTAAATTTTTATTAATTTTTTCATTTTTTAAATTTATTATTTATAAAAATTAAATGAGGTTGAACATTGCACATGAGTCCACAGGGCAACCTCAAATCTAAGGGACTGAACATGGCACCGTGTCCATAGAGCATCCCTAAAAACAGACAAGTTTAATTTTAACATAAAAAGAGACATAAAAAAAGAAAAATTTAGTTTTGGCCCGACAAGATGATTTATCTTGCTCCTACGTATTCCCGGGTGTGATGGGAAACTCAAAGCCACGTAGTTCTTTTGAAAATTTTTGATTGGTTGGTTGATGTTAATTTTGATAAAGATTTGATTTTGTTTTGATTTTTATTTTTAAAAGATTTTATTTCAAAATAAATTCACATTTGCATAGAGTCCAAGATAGCAGTGCTATACGAGAAACCCTTACAATTTATACAACACTTGAGGATGAAAAATTATACATCAACGTCATAGATTGTTGCATGAACTCAAATAAATTTTTATTTTACAATATTGGATAAAATTTGTTAAAAAGAGTAAATTAAAAACATTTATTATTTCTTAAAAAGGTAATTCACTTTTGCACAGGGTTAAAGATAGCGGAGTTATACGATGAACCCTTACAATTCATATGACACTTGAGGATGAAGAATCATACATCAACGTCATAGATTGTTGCGTGAATTAATAGATGTTTTTTTTTAAAAGGACCTTTATTTTTATTTTATCCATATTTGGAAAGAAAGTGACAAGAGGACTGTTTAGGTTAGTTACTCCTTAAACCCAATCTAAAAACAAATTTGGCCCAAATCAGTTAACCTAATTAAAAATAATTTGAAAATAAGAGACCTCAAAAACATTATTTTTAGACAAAAAAACTTCATCCCCTTTCTTTTAAAAAAATAAATAATAAAAATAAAATAAAAATGATCCAGCCCACTCACCTGTCCTAAAACCCAGCCCATGATAGCAATAAAATATCAGAAAGGAAAAGGGAAATAACATGTTAGCAAAGAAGGGAGATAAAAAACAAAAAAGTTCAGTTCAAAAGAAAGGGTTTCCATCTCCCTCATTCACCACTTACGTACAGAGGAGAGCAAGCAGGTGGTCCGCAGCTTCGAGGTGGTGCGGAAAGGACCGGTGGTTCACGGCAGTTGCGTGCTGGGCGGTGACGAAGGCCGGCGACGGCGTAGATGCCGGCGAGCCGTGGGGATCTGCGTCTGGATGCTGTCACGAACGTCCCGGTGATGCACGGCGGAGATAAAGCGAACCAGGGGCGGTGCACGACGTTAAGGTGGTATGCGGCGGAGGAAGAAAACAGATCTGGAGGAGCAGCGACGGCGGAGGACGATGCTGGGCAGAGGCGTGGCGGCTCTGCGACTGTCTTGCCCGGCGGTGGAGCGGAAGCAGTGGATCTGGGTGGAGACGGCAGAGAGGGACCAGAACGCGTGGTCTCTTCTCCTGTGTTGAGCGGCGTACGGAGGGAGGGCTCCCTTGGTGGTGGCCCGGCTGAGCTTGAGAGGAAGGAGAGGAAGGGAAGTGTAGAGAGAAGAAGATGAGTGTCCTCTCCTTTTCTCTGTTTTCTTTCTGTGTTTTTTTTTTGTTTCCTTTCTTTTCTAGGCTGAAATCGAAAATAGAGAGGAAACAGGGAACCCATATTTTTTCGTGCCTCCCCTCTTCCTTTCTTCAGTGCCCTTTATATACTTTCTACTGTTGCAAGACTCCAAAACAGGACCCAATGTCCTCTGCTATGGTTGCAATGCAAGGTCCTTTTCAACATTTCCAATTTCACTGATTCTTTGTTTGTTGAGTTTTTTCTTGATGCTGCAAATTTCCTTGTTCATGTTGAGTACTTTTCTCTTTGGTTCAGGTTTGACTCTCTCAAAGGTAGCAGAGCATTCCTTCTTCCCATTTTTATCTTATTGATACTTGAATTTTGAAATCATTTTTGTTGAAAATGCCTAACACTGTCTCATTCCATTTAAGCTTCTGAAATGTATTAAGGAATTTGGCATGTTCCTCTTGGTTCTGTACACTTGTTTTGTCCCTTTCCTATTTTTACTTTATTTTTATTTTTATTTTATATATTTTTAAAAAAAGGTCAACCCTTTTTGTCTGAGATGGGATGATGTAAGTGGATTGGGCTAAAAGAGATGGGCCAAATAATAGATATATTTTTTTTTCAGTTTTCTCTGCAGATTTTTATTTATTATTTTTTCTTTTTCCTTTTTTTTTTAAAAATAATAATAATAATAATAAGAGGAGAAAATACCACAATGTAATTAGGTGTTCACAGCTGCCCCTCTTTACTTGTTTTTTATTAGATAGTAGGTGTAACCGCAGTTAACCTATTATCGTTATAAGAAACGGGTAAAGACATGAACTCCAATTTTGGCCGGAGTTCACTGACAAGTAAAGAGATGCTTAATTAAAAGCTTACGGGACGGACCGCCTGCAGAAGCTCAAGCAGAAAGATAAAAGCTTGCGGAGTCGTTTGTTCGCTGAAGCTTTAACAAGCAGAGCTTACGGGGTACGGTACCCGTCGAAGCTTGACAAAAAGTTTAAAATCTTGCGGAGTTGGTTATCCGCTGAAACTTGAAAGCAAAATGCGACAAGCTTGCGGAGTCGGGTATCCGCTGAAGCTTGAAAACAAAATGATTAAAAGCTTGCGGAGTTGGTTATCCATTGAAGCTTGAGAAGAAAAGTTGAAAGCTTGCGGAGTCGGTTGTCCGCTGAAGCTTGACAGAAAAGGTATAAAGCTCGTGGAGTCGGTTATCCACTGAATCTTGAAAGCAAAATGCGAAAAACTTGCGGAGTCGAGTATCTGCCGAAGCTTGGAAAGAAATGTTGAAAGCTTACGGAGTCGGTTGTCCGCTGAAGCTTGAAAGCAAAAGAATTAAAAGCTTGCGGAGTCGGTTATCCACTGAAGCTTGGAAAGAAATGTTGAAAGCTTACGGAGTCGGTTGTCCGCTGAAGCTTGAAAGCAAAAGAATTAAAAGCTTGCGGAGTCGGTTATCCACTGAAGCTTGGAAAGAAATGTTGAAAGCTTACGGAATCGGTTGTCCGCTGAAGCTTGAAAGCAAAAGAATTAAAAGCTTGCGGAGTCGGTTATCCATTGAAGCTTGGAAAGAAATGTTGAAAGCTTACGGAGTCGGTTGTCCGCTGAAGCTTGAAAGCAAAAGAATTAAAAGCTTGCGGAGTCGGTTATCCACTGAAGCTTGGAAGCAAAAGAGTTAAAAGCTTGCGGAGTCGGTTATCCACTGAAGCTTGAAAACAAAATGATTAAAAGCTTGCGGAGTCGGTTATCCACTAAAGCTTGAGAAGAAAAGATGAAAGCTTACGGAGTCGGTTGTCCGCTGAAGCTTGACAGAAAAGGTAAAAAGCTTGTGGAGTCGGTTATCCACTGAAGCTTGAAAGCAAAAATGCAAAAAACTTGCGGAGTCGAGTATCCGCCGAAGCTTGGAAAGAAATGTTGAAAGCTTACGGAGTCGGTTGTCCGCTGAAGCTTGAAAGCAAAAGAATTAAAAGCTTGCGGAGTCGGTTATCCACTGAAACTTGGAAAGAAAAGAATTAAAAGCTTGCGGAGTCGGTTATCCACTGAAGCTTGAAAACAAAATGATTAAAAGCTTGCGGAGTCGGTTATCCACTGAAGCTTGAGAAGAAAAGATGAAAGCTATGGGAGTTGGTTGTTCCTGAAGCTTGATGAGAAAAGGTAAAAAGCTTGTGGAGTCGGTTATCCACTGAAGCATGAAAGCAAAAATCGCGAAAAACTTATGAGTCGAGTATCCGCCGAAGCTTGGAAAGAAATGTTGAAAGCTTACGGAGTCGGTTGTCCGCTGAAGCTTGAAAATAAAAGGTAAAAGGCATGCGGAGTCGGGTATCCGCCGAAGCTTGAAAACAAGCAGAGCTTACGGGGTATGGTACCCATCGAAGCTTGACAAAAAGGTTAAAATCTTGCGGAGTTGTGCAATTTACTGGGTTTTGTACCCACAGGAGATAAACCATTGCAATGCATGATGCCAGAAATGTCCTATATGCATGATGGAAACCTCAAATGATTTCAATGCAACACAAGGAAAGCCTGTAACACGTTGCTATTTTTTTATTTATTTTTTTTAATTTTTTTTATCGCTTAGGTGTTTCTTATTATCACCCTTGACCCCTTGAAGTATTGATCACAGACAAGCCCGGAGGTGAACTAAAATGTGCCCTGTCTTCGTGGAGAATAAAGGCTAAGCGCTTTTGGAAGGGTACGCTTTCTCTGTAGTGATTGTCCCTATGCTTCCTGTCAGTAGACTACGGTGCCCTTTGTCGGGAGGTCATCTTGTTCTTTACGAACCTTGGAGATTTTCAAAGAAGTTCTAAATGCTCTTGAAGACACCAAATACATGTTTCACATCTCAGTATATACTTATCATGATGAATGCACACACACAATTGACAAAAGTTAAGAGAAAGAGATAAGGGTAAAAAAGAATTGAGAGTCAATGTCATTATATTTGGACTAAGAAGGTATACAAAGCAGATATTACAATGGAGTATGGAATTGCGGAAAGGTCGTGGAGTGGAAACACATCTCCTCAAATGACATCTCTTTCCATGACTAGTGTTAATATCCCTCATACTATCTCGACTGCTTACTAATCAACATCTGAGAATGCTATCTGCCCCGATCTTCATGCATCTAGCCCACTGATTGCCCCAGTTCATCGGATTGATGAAACTTCCCTTGTTTATTTTATTTTTTGAACCCTAACTTTTGCCTAGACTGCCTTTTCAGGTTTTCAGTCTAGCGGGTTGCTCTAACTTTTGCCTAGACTGTCTTTTCAGATTTTCAGCCTAGCGAGCTTTTCTTTTTTCATTTTTCACCTTTTTTTCTTGGGAAGTGCGTTCAAGCATAATACCTTTTGACTGCATCTGAGTTTACAGGGAGTGGAAGATCTTCCCCATCCATCCTTGTGAGAATTAAAGCTCCTCCCGAGAAAGCCTTTTTCACAACGTAAGGTCCTTCGTAGTTCGGGGTCCACTTTCCCCGATGATCCTTTTGGATCGGTAGGATCTTTTTGAGCACTAGATCACCCTCCCGAAACTGCCGCGGGCGTACCTTCTTCTCGTAAGCTCTCATCAACCTTTTCTGGTACAATTGACCATGACACAATGCCCCTAATCTTTTTTCTTCAATGAGATTCAATTGGTCGAGTCGGTCCTGAACCCACCCAGCTTCTTCCAGTTCTGCTTCTCTCAGTACCCTTAATGAGGGGATCTCTACTTCAATTCGGGAGTACTGCTTCCATCCCATAAACTAAAGAATACGGAGTTGCCCCTGTCGAGGTGCGAATGGAGGTACGGTAGCCGTGCAAAGCAAAAGGTAACATCTCGTGCCAATCCTTATATGTCACCACCATCTTCTGGACAATCTTCTTGATATTTTTGTTGGCGGCCTCAACTTCCCCATTCATCTTTGGGCGATACGGGGAGGAATTGTGATGTTTTATCTTGAAGTTTTCGCACATCTCTTTCATCATCTTGTTGTTCAAGTTAGTCGGATTATCGGTGATGATATCGCTTGGCAACCCATAACGACAAATTAATTCCTTTTTTATGAATTTTATCACGACATTCCTGGTCACATTGGCATACGATGCAGCCTCAACCCATTTTGTGAAATAATCAATGACAACAAGAATGAAGCGATGCACATTTGAGGCTTTTGGTTCGATTGGCCCGATCACATCCATTCCCCACATTGAGAATGGCCATGGTGCCGTCATGACATTCAAGGGAGCTGGCGGCGCATGAACCCTATCAGCATATATTTGACACTTATGGCACTTTTTGGCGTAATTAAAGCAATCTGTCTCCATTGTCAACCAGTATTGACCAGCCCTCAAGATTTTTCTTGCCATTGCATGGCCGCTCGCATGTGTTCCGAAATATCCTTCATGTACCTCCTCGATTATCAGTTTAGCTTCGTTTGCGTCAACGCACCTCAACAACACCATGTCATGGTTTCTTTTGTAAAGAATACCTCCATCTAAATAGAAACCCATTGCAAGTCTTCTTAGAGTTCTTTTGTCATTTTCTGAAGCACCCGGAGGGTACTCCCTTCTTTGGATGAAGCATTTGATATCATGGTACCACGGTTTTTGATCAGACTCCTCCTCTATCACTTGACAATACGCAGGATGATCACGACTTTCCATTTTAATGAGTGGTAAGTTCCTCTCGTCATTTACTTTGAACATCGAGGACAAGGTAGACAGCGCGTCAGCTAATTGGTTATCTTCTCGGGGAATATGATGAAATGTGACTTCATCAAGCTGCTCAACCAAACCTTTGATGTAATCATGATACGGGATTAACTTGGCATCTCGGGTTTCCCATTCCCTTCTTAGCTGGTGGATGACTAATGCAGAGTCCCCATATACCTCCAGTATCCTTGCCTTTGATTATATCGCTGCCAGGATCCCAAGCGCACAAGCTTCATATTCGGCTATATTGTTTGTACAATCAAAGCAAAGCCTTGCAGTGACAGGGAAATAATCACTTTCCGGTGAGATTAGTATTGCCCCGATTCCATGCCCCAATGCATTAGAAGCTCCATCAAATAACAAAGTCCACTTTTCTTTTTCTAGTGATTGCTCGCGATCAAACAAAGCCATTATATCTTCATCTGGGAAATCGCATTGCATCGATCCATAATCTTCCACTGGCTGATTGGCTAGATATTCTGCGAGAGCACTGCCTTTTACTGCTTTTTGGGTGACATAGACAATGTCGTATTCCGATAGGAGGACTTGCCAGCGAGCAATTCTTCCAGTCAGAGCAGGCTTATCAAAGATGTACTTGATCGGATCCATTTTGGACACCAACCAGGTAGTGTAACACAACATGTAATGCCTCAAACGGCGGGCTGCCCAAGCTAAAGCACAGCAAGTGCGTTCCAGCAATGAGTAGTTGGCTTCACAACTGGTGAACTTCTTGCTTAGATAATAGATGGCATGTTCCTTCCTTCCTGACTCATCGTGTTTCCCCAGTACACAACCCATTTATTCATCTAGCACAGTCAAATACATGATAAGAGGTCTTCCCGGAACTGGGGGAACCAAGACTGGAGGCTCCTGTAGGTATTGTTTGATCTTCTCGAAGGCTTTTTGACAATCTTCATTCCATGTTACTGCCTGATTTTTGCGTAGCAATTTAAAGATTGGTTCACGCGTCATGGTCAGTTGGGAGATGAACCGGGCAATGTAGTTCAATCTTCCTAAAAACCCACGAACTTCTTTCTCTGTTCGAGGTGCTGGCATATCGATGATTGCTCGCACTTTTTCAGGATCAACCTCTATTCCTCTTTGACTAACAATGAACCCCAGAAGCTTGCCTGATTTCACTCCAAAAGTGCATTTGGCTGGATTCAGTCAGAGCTTAAACTTTCTTAAACGCTCAAAAAGTTTCTGCAGATTATCAACATGGTCATCTTCGGATCTGGACTTGGCGATCATGTCATCTATGTAAACTTCTATCTCCTTATGTATCATGTCATGGAATAAAGCCACCATAGCCTGCTGATATGTTGCCCCAGCATTTTTCAAGCCAAAGGGCATAACCTTGTAGCAAAAGGTTCCCCATAAAGTAACAAATGTAGTTTTCTCCATATCTTCAGGTGCCATCTTGATCTGATTATACCCGGAGAATCCATCCATGAAAGAGAATAATGCATGTTGGGCAGTATTGTCTACAAGAACATCAATGTGAGGCAGAGGAAAGTCGTCTTTTGGGCTAGCTCTGTTCAGATCTCGATAGTCAACACACATTCGAACCTTTCCATCTTTCTTGGGAACGGGAACGATGTTAGCAACCCATTGAGGGTACTTCACAACTTTTAGGAAACCTACATCCAGTTGTTTCTTGACCTCCTCCTTGATCTTTAGAGACATTTCTGCTTTCATCCTTCGTAGCTTCTGCTTTACTGGAGGACACTCCAGCTTTAATGGCAGTTTGTGTTCTGCTACACTAGGGTCTAACCCTGGCATGTCTTGGTATGACCATGCGAAAACATCTTTATAATCCATCAACAACTTGATCAATCTACTTCGCTCATTTTCTTTCAGGGAAAGACCGATCTTGACCTCTTTTTTATCATCTTCGGTTCCCAAATTGATTGGTTCACTCGGCTCTTCATGGGGTCGAATTTCCCTAGCTTCTTGCTCTACCAACCTCAATAATTCAGGAGGGACTTCCCCATCATCATCAACAACCTCATCAGCATGATCAATAGGATAGTCAAAATTGTATGCTGAGTTATTAACACTGTCATTTTCAAGAGAGTCACTTTTAGATCTGCATTTTGGTAGTTATCAGGGAAAGATAAATGAATAACGGATAAAGATGAGAAACTGTATTTATTGGTGAGGAGCGATGAATAAAAGCGAAAGTAAAAAAGATAAGAACACAAAGATATCGAATGCATGCATTTATTGATAAGTCATACTGAAACAGAAACAAGTAAGCCCATTACACAAAAATCCTAAAGCCTTGGGCAAAGCTAGAGGATAAGCATTACAGAATTACTTTGAAATAAACTCTACGATCCTGGGGAACTCAATGACCTCCCAATTGTTGAGCTATGTATCCGGAGGGCATGGAAACACCAGATTGACACCATGATCGGCGATATAATCATCTTCAACAGCATTGCTTGGTCCAGGAATGCGAATCCTACACTTCGGAAGCTCTGTCGAATGTCACAGATGGGAACCCTTTCAGCCTCGTATTCACGATTTTCCAGCAGAGCCAACCTCTTTCTTTTCTTCTCTTCTATAACCCTCATCTTGTCAGCCTTGGTGGGTTTATATCCCAACCCAAACCTATCCTTGTTCTCGGTGAGCATGAGGACGTCAGTGACACCTTGGTTATTCTTCCCCAAACCGCTTCCAGGTCGGTATCCTCCTTCGAGCATAACCCTAGCCATCATAACAGACGCTTTAGATGACTGAGGTTTCAAGAGTGGAGCATCGTCCCCGACATAAGTGGCATTGGCAATTTCAAGCGATTGGAAAGCGGTCTCAACAGCTTCTTCGGCAGCTTCAATGTAAGGGGTTGTTGATGGCTTACTCACTAACATATCCTCCTCTCCAAAAACAATTATCAGCTTGCTATCGATAATGAACTTCACTTTCTGGTGTAGTGTGGAAGGTACGGCTCCAGACGAATGGATCCATGGTCGTCCCAAGAGACAACGGTAAGTTGGCGTAATGTCCATTACTTGGAAGAGTATTTCAAAGGTGCAAGGGCCAATCTGAATGGGCAATTCGATTTCTCCCATAACTTCCCTTCGGGTGCCATCGAAAGCTCTTACAATCATTGTGCTTGGCTTCATATGAGTTCCATCGAAAGGCAACTTTGACAATGTTGACTTTGGCATTACATTCAAAGAAGAACCATTATCAATGAGAACCCTATCCATGACATGATCTCGACACTTCACCGAGATGTGTAACGCCTTGTTGTGCCCCATTCCTTCAGCTGAAATTTCGTCATCAGTGAAAGTGATATAATTGTCAGTAACGATGTTACCCACGATGTTATCAAGCTTATCAATTGTGATGTCATGAGAGACATGAGCTTGATTCAACATCTTCATCAGCACTCTCCTATGTGGCTCAGAATTCATCAACAAAGACAAGAGGGATATCCGAGCTGGAGTTTGATTCAATTGATCCACCACCCTGTATTCGCTTTGCTTGATGAACTTCAAGAATTCGCCGACTTCTTCATCAGATACCTCCTTTTTATTATCACCCCCTTTGGTATCTTCTTCGGCCGGTGTTCCTTCCACCTTCTCTTTCCCCTTGCGATCTTTTTCTTCCTTTTCTGTTCCCTCCCTTCGCAATACCTCTGGAGTATAAATGCGACCACTCCTAGTCATTCCACCAATTCCTGAAATGTTGGTAACCACAGTGGTCACGTTGGGAGAACTTTGTTGAACCTGCCCATTATATTTCCAGGGTACCGCTTTGGTGTCCTTGTAAGGGAAAGGACCTGGGATTCGGATGACAACTGGTGTTGGTCCACTCGAAACCGGCATAGGTTCCTTTTCAGTGTAGTGTATCACCACTGGCTTCGGAGCGACTTGCTCAGGAACCGGTTGAGGATTAATCACAACGGTATAAGGAGTTATCTTAACTGGAGTTGGGGAAATTGTAGATTCAGCAACCATGTTAATGCCACGCTCATTCAGTTCACAACCAATTAGGATAATCTTCATGTCCATCAACTGTTGAACAACCTGTCGAAATTCTGCACAGTCTTCAATTGAATGCCCCATATTCCCGTCGAAGTCGCACCTTATCTCTTTATCAAGAGTCTTCTCTTCAACCATTGAGGTTTGCACCAATCCATGTTTTTGCATCTCCCTTAAAATAACTCTCATGGGAGTTCTGACATCAGCCACTTGGATCTTAAGGGTAGGTTCCATAAAGCTATCAATGGTGTTGACTCCCGAACCCCCGTAATTTGGCATAGGACCTTGTCCCCCATTCGGAGCATCCTTTTGAAAGCTCAACCACTTAGCATCAATAAGGTCTTGTACCTTAAATTTGAAAGCCCTGCAGTTCTCGGTGGAATGACCTATTGCGCCCGCATGGTACTCACATTTAGCATTTGGATCAAACCACTTCGGATGAGGAGGCCCCAATGGTTTCATCGGGATTGGAGTCAACACAGATTTGCTTATAAGCTGATGCAGTAGCTCGGTGTAGGTCATGGGTATCGGGTCGAAATGTACTGGCTTTCTTTTCGAGTTGTATGGTGGTCTTGTTTGGCTAGTGTTCGGGTTTGGACCTAGGGGCTGGACAATTTGAGGTGGCATGGCTGGGTGTGTTTGAGGCTGAGAAGGGTATGATGGTCGGTAAGGAGCCATCTGTTGAGGATTTGGAAATTGTGAGGTGGCAGCGATGTATGGCTGGTTGGCTTGGTGGTATGGAGGTGGTTGGTAATATGGGGCGTATTGGGCTTGGAAGGCGGTTGTTTGGTTCGGTCTCCATTGGTTCGGTTTCTTCTGTTCAAAGGTTACTGCATGTGCTTCTCCCTCCTTCTTTCTCACAAACGGGGCTTTCTTTGGGCCGTTCCCTACTGAAGTCTCGGCGATCTTGCCATTCCTCATTCCACTTTCAATTCTCTCGCCGATGATGACCATATCAAAAAAATTTGATGACACACTCCCAATCATTCTATCATAGAAGGGCGACTGGAGGGTATCAATGAACATTGTTACGATTTCTTTCTCGGCTAAGGGGGGCTCCACCTGAGCAGCCAGTTCCCTCCATCGTTGTGCATACTCTTTGAAAGTCTCTACGTCCCTTTTTGGCATATTTTGGAGTTGCATCCTATCGGGAGTCATGTCAATATTGTACTTGTACTGCTTCAGGAATGCATCTGCTAGATCTTTGAAGGATCGAATGTGTGCCCGCTCGAGATGCGTATACCAATTTGAAGTTGCCCCTGTCAAACTATCTTGGAAGAAGTGAATCAAGAGTTTATCATCTTGGGCATGTGACGCCATCTTCCTAACATACATGGTCAAATGGTTCTTGGGACAAGTGGTTCCCCGATATTTGTTAAAATCGGGCACCTTAAATTTCGGCGGAATTACAACATTTGGCACCAGACAGAGTTCTGAGGCATCCCGAAGACCATAACTATTTACCCCTTCAATGGCCCGCAATCTTTCCTCTAGTACTTCCAGCTTTTATTTAGATTGGGAATCCCCTCCCGACTGATTCACCGGAGTTTCTCCGTACATATTATGGGGAAATGAATATGGCATGGAGGAGGAACCGAAGTTTGGCATCATGTGAGCCCCCTGGGGTCCATAATGTAGGGTGTATTGTGGGGGCCTTGGATTGGCAGAAGGTGTCACTATCGGGGTGTTACCATCTGTAGGGTTGACATTTTGTGCTTGCGGTATTTCGACAGCATTGGTGGGGATTTGTGTTTGAGTGATGTGCTCGGAGTTCTGAATTCCATCTTGTTGACTGGGGGCTGTTGGTGGTACAAATCCACGAGGCAAACCGTATGGGGGATTGTTCGGGTCAAATGAAAAATGGGTTTGGTTGCTTGGATAAATAGGGAGAGGCATCATGGCCCCTGGTTGGTTGAAGCCCTGAACAGGAATCTGAGCAAAACCCGGGGGAATGAGAGGTGTGGCCGGATGTCCTTCGTTCGAGGCTGGAGGGTTCTCCTCTGTGTTCTTTTCTTTCTGCATTGCCTGCAGGATCTCCATCATCTTAGCCATCTGATCCTTGATCTCTTGGACTTCTTCTAGTTCATCTGCCATGGCTCTTGTCTGTGACCGAGTGCGATAAGGGTGTCTTCGAGCAATTGTTCAGAAAAGCCACACTGTTTTAAAACCACAAGAGAAATGAGAACAAAATGTTTGAAAAAACGAAAAACTTTTAAGAAAATCACCTTTGGAGTTTATTATTATTATTTTTATTTTTATTTTTTTTTATTTTTTTTGAGTTAACACCTTATAACAGACAAGAGATGGTCCCTCCATCCCGCACAGAGAGCATTTTGGTCATAAGATGGAATGGAGTTGACAACAAATCTAGGGGAGAAACAACTCTCCACAAAAGATGTTGTCTCAAACACACTAGCAATTTCTGAATTGAGACACCTCGTCCTACCCTTTGCGCAGAAGGAAGAGTCCTATAAGGCAAAGATGTAGTTGACAACATACTAAAGGAAGACCATGCTCCACGATAGGTGTCGTCACAAATCAAGTGCAAGAGTTGGAGTGCGAAGGAATCATAGAAGCAAGAACTGATTTCATTAAAAACTCCTCAAAGCCAATACATAGATTGGGATTACATCACAATTCTCAACATTGTTTCAACATTTTCATCCTAAAGTCAATAGATTAGGTCTCTTTCTTTTTAGCCCTCGAGTAAATCCTCCTCCACACATTTGCATGAAATCATCCAACTCAGCCGGGAGACGAAGCATAGGGTCTGCACGAATTTGTTCCTTGGCCCTCTCAAAGCTTTGGACAAAATTCGGAATACAATGGCTTAGCTCCAAATTCATGCTCATATATCTTTTTTTCCATATGTCAATATCTATCCCTCGCTCTCGGGCCTCTTCTCTCCACCACTTCACGGCGTTCATTACTTGAACCCTTTGATCATGATAGTGTTTCGCTGAGGTCCACCCTAGATCGCACTGCTTCTTGATTTCGACTAGTAGGATATTCAGCTCTTGGACCTTTTGTTCCAACTCATCAATCATCTTGTCTTGTGCACAAATTTGTTTTTGTAAGTTGGCATTGACTCCCCTTTGCCGATTGACTTCCACTTCCAATGACTTTCTCACATCTCCTTGCTGAATGACTTCTTCTTTTAACTGGCGCTTTTCTTTTCTTAGTTGATGCCTCTCTGTTGTCAAGGACGATACTTTGCTTTCAAGATTCTGTATCCTAGTCATGACGCTCGATGGGACCTTGTCTGTATTCTTCGGGACTTTTGAGGTTGCGAAGATGTCTGCACACAAATCTTTTAAATGTTCATTTTCTTTTGTTAACCTCTCACAACGCTTCTGACCAACGGCTATTTTCAGCTCGGCATCTTGCTTTTGTTGCTCCATTTCCTTCATTTGTGCCTCCAGGATTTTTAGTTGTTCTGCCATTTGAGTTACCGAAGGGGAGTAATCTTCAGCTTTCATGTTTTCTGCAGGAATGTTGACAAGACCTTTCCTTGATTTTCTCCATGCTTCATACTCTGAGACAATGATTAGGATCGGTCGGCCCAATTGTGATCTCCCCGCCATCCTCACATTTTTCCAAGCATCTCTAACTTCTTTTGCCACCAACTTGGTGTTCTCACCATCCTCGTATCGAAAACAGCATCCACCGAGTTGTTCTTCTCGTGGCACGGTTTGCGTCCAACAAAGTTGTCGTAAGGCTATGGCGGGTGTGAGGGATATGCAACCTCTTGGGCCCATCAAAGGAACATTTGGATAATCACCACAACTGTAAATGATATCTTGACCCTGTTGACTTTCGTACCATGGGCATACCCACTTAAAAGAGTCTCTTTCTACCTTGTCAAACTCGCTCTTCCATTCCTCTTCATTAAGCTGTCTTGTAGGGATGTTATGGAAGCCTCTTAGTGGATCTGAATGGCGGTTGATATAGCCTTTTGCGTACATGTGAGTCATGAGCCTTAAATAGAGCAAGCGTGCACAACATCCGAAGCTTCCCCTTTGGATGCCTGCTGGCAAAATTCTAGAGTTAAAAGTGTTTCACCAATCCTATCAGAGACGGGGTTTTTCTTTCTTTCAACTGTGAAGAACACGTCCATTGCTGCTTGATCTATCATGTCTAGCGCCGATGGAAATAGAACCAACCCATATATTGCTAGTGCCAATACCCTTTCAAAGGTTTCCCAGTCTTGTCGATCCATTAGTTTCCTCAAATGATTTTCAAGGAACTTTCGGGTTAACCCTCGCGAGTTTGAGTGCCTGGTCAAGTTCACTTCAGTTGCAGGAAGCCCTAGTAGCCCTGCTATGCTTGCGGTGGTCAAGTACTGCCCCAAGTGAAAGTACACGATGGGGTTCTTCTGTATTGGCAACCTTAACAAGCAAGCATATTCTTCAATGGTGGGAGTAATGTCCATGTTCGGCAATTCAAAACATCTGAGGTGGGGGTTCCAATACCGACACAAAGCACTCAAAGCGGCAGTCTCAACCGGTATGAAAGTTAGGTCCAATATCCCTCCACACTTCTTGGCGAAGCTTCTTCGACGTTCTTGTGGCAAAGATTGGCTTAACTCTTTCAGATTTTCCAATGAGTTCACTATCACCCTGGAGCTCCTGGTGGTGGGAACATTGCTAGTGTGTCCGACTTTTTCCATCTCTTGTAATCAAAGGTGTTATCTCAAACCAAATTATCTGTGGAGGAAATTTTAATTTGTTAATAACATTTGGAAGGCAAATTTACTTATGCGTGAGAGTGTAACAAAATGCATGAATGACATATTAACAATGCATGACTTAAAGTACTATATGCACGCATGCAATGAACCATAATGAGTGTAACAGGATGCATGAATGAATGGCATATTGAGGCATTTGTGGAATGCATGCAGAAAATCATTATGATGCATGACATATAAATGTGATTATTCATGTAGTAGAAAAATGTGGAATGCGCTCCCTTTTGTCCTACACGGGTCATATCCTAAAGTTTGAACTTCTGAGGTCAAGACCCTAGTTTGGTAGGCTGCTAATGGCATTTTATGTGCATGACTTCTGGGACAGATATAGACCCCTAAACACGTGGTCCCCGGATTACCCTCATCTAATAATGAGGACCCGAATCCATGAACCTCACCACAAAGACCAATAAGTCACAATATGGCAGTCCATGCTCCGGTAGCAATCCAAGCGGGAGAATCAATGTCTGTCAGGGACGCAAAAGCATCACAATAACATCACTGAAGCCCTTTCTAATCTTATGGCGTTCCAAGACTCGGGTATAGAGCCCAAAAGTGTGTGAATATGTGATGGTAATGTGTGTGTCAGGAGCAAGCAAACCTGCACAAAACCAAAAAAAAATACTAACCCCAAACCTGCAAAAGAACAAACAACACCAATACAAAAATTCTCTACCCTAAGGTTGCAAGAATATACAAAAGCAGTTATGAAAGCATTAAAAAAAGAAATAAAACAAAAAGTGTAAAACAAATATTTTCAAAGCTGTTTTTAAAAAAAATTGCACAACCAACTACGATAGGCCTGACTCTCTAAAGTCCCCAGTGGAGTCGCCAGCTGTCGCGACCGTCCCGTCCGGGAGCCGCGAAAAAGGGGAGATAAAAAGACAGAGGAGTCGCCACTAAAATTTTTATTGGGAAAATCTTAGAAAACCCAATTATTTAAAGGTAAACTGGTCTTTTAAAGAGAGAGAGATGAGTCCGGGAGTTGGTTACGAGTAGGGAAGGTGTTAGCACCCCACATCGCCCGTTTAAAAAACGGTACCTCAAGTTAATTGTGCAAAAAATATTTTGACAACCTTTTAAATATTTATTTTACCCCAAAAATTATTTACAAGAAAGAATTATATTTTTTAATTTTTATTTTTTATATTTTTAAATTTTTAATAATTTTTATTTATAAATTTATTGTAAAAAAAGGAAAGTTTAATTTTTTTTGATTAATTATTTTAACATAAAAAGAGACACAAGAAAAAGGAAAATTTAGTTTTGGCCCGACAAGATGATTTATCTTGCTCCTACGTATTCCCGGGTGCGATGGGAAACTCAAAGCCACGTAGTTCTCTTGAAAATTTTTGATTGGTTAGTTGATGTTAATTTTTGATAAAGATATGATTTTTATTTTAAAAAGATTTTATTTCAAAATAAATTCACTTTTGCATAGAGTCCAAGATAGCAGTGCTATACGAGAAACCCTTACAATTTATACAACACTTGAGGATGAAAAATCATACATCAACGTTATAGATTGTTGCATGAACTCAAATAAATTTTTATTTTACAATATTGGATAAAATTTGTTAAAAAGAGTAAATTAAAAATATTTATTATTTCTTATAAAGGTAATTCACTTTTGCACAGGGTTAAAGATAGCGGAGCTATACGATGAACCCTTACAATTCATATGACACTTGAGGATGAAGAATCATACATCAACGTCATAGATTGTTGCGTGAATTAATAGAGGTTTGTTTTTTAAAACAGGACCTTTATTTTTATTTTTTTAGATTTTTTGAAAGAAAGTGACAAGAGGACTGTTTAGGTTAGCTACTCCTTAAACCCAATCTAAAAACAAATTTGACCCAAATCAGTTAACCTAATTAAAAATAATTTGAAAATAAGAGACCTCAAAAACATTATTTTTAGACAAAAAAACTTCATCCCCTTTCTTTTTAAAAATAAAAAATAAATAATAAAAATAAAATAAAAATGATCCAGCCCACTCACCTGTCCTAAAACCCAGCCCATGATAGCAATAAAATATCAGAAAGGAAAAGGGAAATAACATGTTAGCAAAGAAGGGAGATAAAAAACAAAAAAGTTCAGTTCAAAAGAAAGGGTTTCCATCTCCCTTATTCACCACCTACGTACAGAGGAGAGCAAGCAGGTGGTCCGCGGCTTCAAGATGGTGCGGAAAGGGCCCAGGTGGTTCCACAGCGATTCGTCTTTGGCGGTGGCAAGGGCGGCGGCGTCGTAGATGCCGGCCGTCGTGCGGATCTGCGTCCGAGATCTTTATCCACGAACGTCCCGGTGATGCACGGCGGAGACGAAGCGAACCAGGGGAGGCGCACGGCGTTAAGGTGGTATGCGGCGGAGGAAGAAAACAGATCTGGAGGATCAGCGACGGCGGAGGACGATGCTGGGCAGAGGCGTGGCGGCTCTGCGACTGTCTTGCCCGGCGGTGGAGCGGAAGCAGTGGATGCAGGTGGAGGCAGCGAGAGAGGGACCAGAACACGTGGTCTCTTCTCTTGTGTTGAGCGGCGTACGGAGGGGGGGCTCCCTTGGTGGTGGCCCGGCTGAGCTTGATAGGAAGGAGAGGAAGGGAAGTGTAGAGAGAAGAGGATGAGTGTCCTCTCCTTTTCTCTGTTTTCTTTGTGTTTTTTTTTTTTTTGTTTCCTTTCTTTTCTAGGCTGAAATCGAAAATAGAGAGGAAACAGGGAACCCAAATTTTTTCGTGCCTCCTCTCTTCCTTTCTTCAGTGCCCTTTATATACTTTCTACTGTTGCAAGACTCCAAAACAGGACCCAATGTCCTCTGCTATGGTTGCAATGCAAGGTCCTTTTCAACATTTCCAATTTCACTGATTCTTTGTTTGTTGAGTTTTTTCTTGATGCTGCAAATTTCCTTGTTCATGTTGAGTACTTTTCTCTTTGGTTCAGGTTTGACTCTCTCAAAGGTAGCAGAGCATTCTTTCTTCCCATTTTTACCTTATTGATACTTGAATTTTGAAATCATTTTTGTTGAAAACGTCTAACACTGTCTCATTCCATTTAAGCTTCTGAAATGTATTAAGGAATTTGGCCTGTTCCTCTTGGTTCTGTACACTTGTTTTGTCCCTTTCCTATTTTTACTTTATTTTTATTTTTATTTTATATATTTTTTTAAAAAAAGGTCAGCCCTTTTTGTCTGAGATGGGATGATGTAAGTGGATTGGGCTAAAAGAGATGGGCCAAATAATGGATATATTTTTTCAGTTTTCTCTGCAGATTTTTATTTATTATTTTTTCTTTTTCATTTTTTTTTAAAAAAAAATAATAATAATAATAAGAGGAGAAAATACCCGGACAAAATTAGGTGTTCACAGTATGAAAAACTATTGATTAACATAATAATTAAATAAAAATAGATAAATTTGAGAGACAAAATTTAGTTCTTGAAATGATAATAACAAAATAATGAAATATGAAATTATGCTAGAAAATTCATATTTTATAACAAATTATTAAGAGATTAAACTGAGTCTGTAACACCCTTCATTACATTAGTAACCCAAATTAATTTCAATAAAAATCCTTCGAAATATTTAATTAAAAAACACAAGTCATAAAATTTTTCTCAAATAACTAAGTATGAAAATACCTCGTATTAAATAAAATAATAGTATTTACAAAGTATTGAAAAATATTATTAAATCCAATCATTTGAATAAAAACTAAAAGCCTCAAAACCTGACGTCTATATACAATCTGAGAAAAATAGTATGTAAACCAAAGAATGTCGTCCGCATAATATTCTAAATCATACTACATTACTAACCAACTAGCTAATCAAAGATAACTATTCAGCTCTCTGGATCCTCAACAGCGATGTCATCGGGCTCTGAAAACAACACTTATAATGAGATATAAAATCCCAGTGCACAACAATACATTTATAAAATGTTTCGAAAAATAGTGTTGTTCTCAGCCGGTACGGTAACCGAAAAAACTGTTCATGGTATCCGCTAATTTCCCAAAATAATATTAAAAAAAATACTTTTAATAACAACAAAAATTTCATCAAGTCATATGCATATAGCATAAGATCAACTCGTCTCAAGGCATCACATTCCACATACCAAGTAAATTCTAAATTAATCCAAGTGGCTCGAAGGCCTCATACTAAACTGGTCTCTTGCCGGCATGCCATAAATCTCACACATCACATGACAATGGCGTCCCATTGCCCATCCCTACTCATGAGGAATGTTTCGATGTCACCCTCCTGTCGGGGGTCATTTCTATTTCGATACCTCCCATGTGCACATGGCGGTATTTCTCCCTTTTCGACACCCCAACGTGTGGCAGTGTTACTTTCGATACCCTTTTTAGGCGGTATTGCTCTTTTTCGACATCTCAATTATATGGGGATGTTACTTTCGATACCCCATTACGGTGGTATTACTTTTCGATACCCCTATCATAGGTGGTATTGCGGCAAACATCATACCACATGTTATAACTCAAATATGTCATGTCTCATGCATGTAACAAACTATTTCCCTCAATTTCTTCCACCAATAACAAACAATCATGAATATCACAACATATCATACATGAATAAGCACGTTACAACATCAATTAATCACTTAATTCCCCTTTTAAACAAAACCCTAATTTTAGAATTTAGGTTACTAACAATATGCATCAAGTCAATTAAAGACTCCCAAAACCACATGGTAATCCGTTATCAACAAAAACAATCATATATACCATGGAAAGGGTTCATAAAAAGTATTGTTACTCACCTCTTGAAAACTTCCAAATAGCTCTAAGCGTTTCCTACTGCGAATCCTAACGTTTGCCAAGAGTTATCATCATCTTCCTCTTCCTAGACTCCCTCTTCCACAACTATCTCTTCTTAATCCTTGAATTTCTTCTCTTCTTAGCCATTTGAGTTTCTAGGTGTAATTAGGGTTCAAAAACGCACCCTAAGAGTATTAAAATTTTATTTATAGAGCCCCCAATAGCCCAAAACGTGTAAAAACGCGCTATGCCCGCTTACTCTGCATATGGTGTTGTATTTCGCACTTATCTTGAGTTATATACATTCAAAAATTATAAATTTTATATCATTGGAAAGATAAAAGAATTGTATACAACTGTTATGAAGACCACAAAATCTGAAACCGACGTTTAGATAGTCAAAATGTGGATAGAATTTAAAAAAACGATTCTGACGTTGGAACATGAATAGTGTGTACGAATTTGGTCATAACTTGAGCTATAAAAATCCAATTTGGACAAATTTGGTGTCTATGGAAAGCTAAGAGACAGGGATATATTTCTTATGCAAATCTCGAATTCAAACAAGTTCTCTTTGGTTATGAAATATCCATCTGAAGTTAGGTATCTAGTCATATTATGTGAAATTGAGCTTAAAACACTCAAACTATCTATTTATAATGGGTAACACAGCATGGGCCTTGATATGCTTATGTTTCCTATCATTATTGCCGCAATAATTTAGTCTAGGGTAGGTTCTTATCCCTATTTTTATTTTATTTTTTAAAATCAATTTTACATTATTGTGGAACCCACTGGATTTTTATTATAAAGAAAACAATTATAATAAACTCTTATACTACCCCTTTTTTATTAAAATAATTATATTTGAATTTTTAGGATATTACATTTCTCCCCTCCTTAGAGAATTTTGTCCCCGAAATTCATCACATACTCACACAGATATTGTAACATATGCTGAAAACCAAACATAAAGGTTACCTTACCTTAAACAACAAGATCTAGGTATTGACATACGATGTCCTCTTCCATCTTTCAAGTAGTTTCCTTCGGAATTAATCCTTTCCCACAAATGGAATTGTCTTGTTCCTTAGAGTCTCTGTGCTCTTGTCCAAGATTTGATTAGGCTTAGGCTTATAAGTCAAATTATCCTTCAATTGTACAGACTCAGGAGCTATCATATGAGGCTCATCAGGCACATATTTTGAGTTGCGACACATGAAAAACATCATGAAGATTTGCCAACCGTGGGCGGAAGAGCCAATCGGTAAGAAACGGGCACGACTCTTTTGAGAATTCGGAAAGGTCCCATGAAACAAAGAATCATTTTTCTGAATGACATTGACCTTCCCATCCCAACCTTAGGAGTGACTCTTAAGAATACGTGTTTCTCTTCCTAAAATTCTAAAGGCTTTCTTTTCTTGTTGGCATTACACTTTTTACCTATTCTACGCACTGTGCATCGTTCCCTCAATTATTCACCCTAAATGTAGTCTCTTAGATTAAATATGGTACTAACAACATCTTCTCACCTACTCCGCACTAACATAAAGGGGACCCTACCTATCCTAATCACATCATCAATATATATATATATATAGTCATTAACTATTTCACCAGATAATAAGTATACATTTCATGGCACCTATAAAAAAAATATTTTATATTATATTTTATTTTTAAATAAAAACAAAAAAATATTCGACATGCAAAAGTATCACCGTAGATGAGCCACTCCCACCTAGGTACCGCAATCCCTTGCAAATCACTTGCAACACACCAAAAAAATAATTAAAAGAATCAAAAGGAACAAAAACATGGTGGGCAAAACCAAACCCATGTCACAAAAATTCATATGAATCTATAATTAGAAAAACTCAACCTATTCCGATTAAAGTCTCCTAAAATGAAGCTGGGTGGTAAGTCCCACAAAAAATAACCTCTATTAACCAAAAAAAAAATTAAATGAAGTCAGCCAGAACGTCTATATAATAAAACCATGCACTTAAGAATTGGTTTTTGCAACACCCTTCGTTACATCAGTAACCCAAATTAAGTTCAAAAAAAAAATCCTTCTAAACATTTAATTAAAAAAAAACACAATTCATAAAATTTTTCTCAAATAACTAAGTAGGAAAATACCTCATATTAAATAAAATAGTAAAAAAAATATCCATATAATGAATATAAATATAAATGAAAACCACAAGCCTCAATACCGGGTGTCTACTAACAAACCCAACGATAAATAAATAAATGTGTTTAGCCACATACGGCTCCTTATTTAAGAAAATACTAACCACACTAAAAAGAATAACTAATGGAATCCACTAAGCCTTCACGCCTCTTCAGTTTCAATGACGTCCTCCTCGTGCTCTGAAAAAATACTTATAATGAGATATAAAATCCCAGTGATCAACAATACAG
>JAUPTC010001526.1:0-24000 GCA_030762895.1 Sophora flavescens
AGGGTTTAGGGTTTGAATTAAGGTTTTGAGTTAAAAATAGGGTTTTGGATAAAAAATAAGGTTAGAATTAGGGTTTTGGGTTAAAATTAGGGTTTCGGGTCAAATTTTGGGTTTAGGGTCAAAATTAGGGTTTAGGGTTTGAATTAGGGTTTTGAGTTAAAAATAGGATTTTGGGTCAAAAATAGGGTTAGAATTAGGGTTTTGTGTCAAGATTTGGGCTTTGGGTTAAAATTAGGGTTTTGGTTTAAAATTAAGGTTTCGGGTCAAAATTAGGGTTCGGGGTCAATTTTAGGGTTTAGGGTTAGAATTAGGGTTTAGGGTTTGAAATAGGGTTTTGAGTTTAAAAAAGGGTTTTGGGTCAAACATAGGGTTGGAAATAGGGTTTTGGGTTAAAATTAGGGTTTCGGGCCAAATTTTGGGTTTAGGGTCAAAATTAGGGTTTAGGGTTTGAATTAGGGTTTTGTGTTAAAAATAGGATTTTGGGTCAAAAATAAGGTTAGAATTGGTTTTGGGTCAAAATTAGGGCTATGGGTTAAAATTAGGGTTTTGGGTTAAAATTAGGGATTTGGTTTAAAATTAGGGTTACGGGTCAAAATCAGGTTTTTATGTCAAATTTTGGGTTTGGGTCAAAATTAGGGTTTTGAGTTTAAAATAGGGTTTTGGGTCAAAATAGGGTTAGAATTAGGGTTTTGGGTCAAAACTTGGGTTTTGGGTCCAAATTTGCGTTTTGGGTCGAAATTAGGGTTTAGGGTTTGAATTAAGGTTTTGAGTTAAAAATAGGGTTTTGGATCAAAAATAAGGTTAGAATTAGGGTTTTGGGTCAAAATTAGGGCTCTGGGTTAAAATAAGGGTTTTGGGTCAAAATTAGGGTTTTTGGTACAAATTAGGGTTTAGGGTTTGAATTAGGGTTTTGAGTTAAAAATATGTTTTTGGGTCAAAAATAGGGTTAAAATTAGGGCTTAGGGTTAGAATTTCGGTTAGAATTAGGGTTTTGGGTAAAATTAGGGTTTTGGGTCCAAATTAGGGTTCGGGGTCAAATTTAGGGTTTAGGGTCAAAATTAGGGTTTAGGGTTTGAAGTAGGGTTTTGGGTCAAAAATAGGGTTAGAATTAGGGTTTAAGTTCAAAATTAGGGCTTTGGGTTAAATTTAGGGTTTTGGGTCAAACGTAGGGTTTAGGGTTTGAATTCTGGTTTTGAGTTAAAAATAGGTTTTTGGTTCAAAAATACGGTTAGAATTAGGGTTTTGGGTTAAAATTAGGGTTTCGGGTCAAAATTAGGGCTTAGGGTTAGAATTTGGGTTAGAATTAGGGTTTTGGGTAAAATTAGGGTTTCGGATCAAAATTAGGGTTCGGGGTCAAATTTAGGGTTTAGGGACAAAATTAGGGTTAAGGGTTTGAAGTAGGGTTTAGGGTCAAAATAGGGTTAGAATTAGGGGTTTAGGTCAAAATTAGGGCTTTGGGTTAAAATTAGGGTTTTGGGTCAAACATAGCGTTTAGGGTGTGAATTAGGGTTTTGAGTTAAAAATATGTTTTTGGGTCATAAATAGGGTTAGAATTAGGGTTTCGGGTCAAATTTTGTGTTTAGGGTCAAAATTAGGGTTTAGGGTTTGAATTAGCGTTTTGAGTTAAAAATAGGATTTTGGGTCAAAAATAGGGTTAGAATTAGGGTTTGGGGTCAAAATTAGGGCTTTTGGTTAAAATTAGGGTTTTGGGTTAAAATTAGGGTTTTGGTTTAAAATTAGGGTTTCGAGTCAAAATTAGTGTTCTGGGTCAAATTTAGGGTTCAGGGTTTGAATTAGGGTTTGGTGTTTTAATAAGGTTTTGGGTCAAAAATAGGGTTATAATTTGGGTTTTGGTTTAAAATTAGGGTTTCGGGTCAAAATTAGGGTTCTGGGTCAGATTTAGGGTTTTGGGTCAAAATTAGGGTTTAGGGTTTGAAATAGGGTTGAGTTTAAGATAGGGTTTTTGGTGAAAAATAGGGTTAGAATTAGGTTTTTGCGTCAAAATTAGGGCTTTGGGTTACAATTAGGGTTTTGGGTTAAAGTTAGGGCTTTGGGTTACAATTAGGGTTTTGGGTTAAAATTAGTGTTTGAATTTGGGTTTCGAGTTTAAAATAGGGTTTTGGGTCAAAATTAGGGTTTTGGGTCAAGGTTTGAATTAGGGTTTTGAGTTAAAAATAGGGTTTTGGGTCAAAATAGTATTAAAATTAGGTTTTTGGTTAAAATTTAGAGTTTCGAGTCAAAATCAGGGTTCTGGGTCAAAATTAGGGTTCTGGGTCAAATTTAGGGTTTAGGGATTGAATTAGGTTTTGAGTTTAAAATTGGGTTTTGGGTCAAAAATAGGGTTAGAATTAGGGTTTTGGGTTAAAATTAGGGTTTTGGAAAAAATTAGGGTTCTTGGTCAAATTTAAGGTTTAGGATCAAAATTAGGGATTAGGGTTTGAATTAGCGTTTTGAGTTTAAAATAGGATTCTGGGTCAAAATAGGGTTAGAATTAGGGTTTTGGGTCAAAATTAGGGCTTTGGGTTAAAATTTGTGTTTTGGTTTATAATTAGGGTTTTGGGTCAAAATTAACGTTTAGGGTTTGAATTAGGGTTTTGAGTTAAAAATAGGGTTTTGGGTCAAAATTAAGGCTTTGGGTTAAAATTAGGGTTTTGGTTTAAAATTAGGGTTTCAGGTCAAAATTTGGGTTCTGGGTCAAATTTAGGGTTTCGGGTCAAAATTATGGTTTAGGGTTTGAAATTGGGTTTTGAGTTTAAAATAGGGTTTTGGGTCAAAAGTAGGGTTAGAATTAGGGTTTTGGGTCAAAATTATGGCTTTGGGTTAAAATTAGGGTTTGTGGTCAAATTTTGGGTTTTGGGTCCAAATTAGGGCTATGGGTCAAAATTAGGGTTTAGGGTTTGAATTAGGGTTTTGAGTTAAAAATAGGGTTTTGGGTCAAAAATAGGTTTAGAATTCGGGTTTTGGGTTAAAATTAGGGTTTTGAGTTAAAATTAGGGTTTTGGGAAATTTTAGGGTTCTGGGTCAAATTTAGGGTTTAGGATCAAAATTAGGGTGTAGGGTTTGAATTGGGGTTTTGAGTTTAAAATAGGGTTTTGGGTAAAAAATAAGGTTAGAATTAGGGTTTGGTGTTATAATTTGGGTATTGGGTCCAAATTATGGTTTTGGATTAAAATTAGGGTTTCGGGTCAAAATTAGGGTTCTGGCTCAGATTTAGGGTTTAGGGTTTGAATTAGGGTTTTGAGTTTAAAATAAGGTTTTGGGTCAAAATAGGGTTAGAATTAGGGTTTTGTGTAAAATTATGGTTTATGGTCAAAATTAGAGTTTAGGGTTTGAATTAAGGTTTTGAGTTAAAAATAGGGTTGAGGGTCAAAAATAGGGTTAGAATTAGGGTTTTGGTTTAAAATTAGGGTTTCGGGTCAAAATTTGGGTTTTGGGTCTGATTTAGAGTTTTGATTTTAAAATAGGGTTTTGGGTCAAAATTAGGGTTTCGGGTCAAAATTAGGGTTCTGGGTCAGATTTAGGGTTTAGGGTTTGAAATAGGGTTTTGAGGTTAAAATAGGGTTACAATTAGGGTTTTGCATTAAAATTAGGGTTACGTGCCAGAATTAGGTTTTTGGGTCAAATGTTGGGTTTAGGGTCAAAAATAGGGTTTAGGGTTTGAATTAGGGTTTTGAGTTAAAAATAGGATTTTGGGGCAAAATGGGGTTAGAATTAGGGTTTTGGGTCAAAACTTGGTTTTTGGGTCCAAATTTGGGTTTTGGGACACAATTGGGGTTTAGGGTTTGAATTAAGGTTTTGAGTTAAAAATAGGGTTGTGTTAAAAATAAGGTTAGAATTAGGGTTTTTGGTCAAAATTAGGGCTTTGTGTCAAAATTATTGTTTTTGGTCAAATTAGGGTTTAGGGTTTTGAGGTAAAAATAGGTTTTTGGGTCAAAAATAGGGTTAGAATTAGGTTTTTGGGTTAAAATTAGGGCTCTTGGTCAAAATTAGGGCTTAGGTTTAGAATTAGGGTTTTGGGTAAAATTAGGGTTTTGGGTCAAAATTAGTGTTAAGGATTTGAAATAGGGATTGAATTAGGGTTTTAGGTCAAAATTAAGGCTTTGGGTTAAAATTAAGGTTTTGGGCCAAACCTAGGGTTTAGGGTTTGAATTAGGGTTTTGAGTTAAAAATAGGTTTTTGGGTCAGAAATAGGGTTAGAATTAAGGTTTCGGGTTAAAATTAGGGTTTCGGGTCAAATTTTGGGTTTAGGGTCAAAATTAGGGTTTAGGGTTTGAATTAGGGTTTTGAGTTAAAAAAACGGATTTTGGGAAAAACAATAGGGTTAGGTTTTGGGTCAAAATTAGGGCTTTGGGTTAAAATTAGGTTTTTGGATTAAAATTAGGGGTTTGGTTTAAAATTGGGGTTTCGGGTCAAAATTAAGGTTCCGGGTCAAAATTAGGGTTTAGGGTTTGAATTAGGCTTTTGGGTAAAATTAGGGTTTCGGGTCAAAATTAGGGTGTTGGGTTAAAATTAGGGTTTTGGGAAAAATTAGGGTTCTGGGTTAAATTTAGGGTTTAGGGTTTTGAGTTTAAAAAAGGGTTTTGGGTCAAAAATAAGGTTAGGATTAGGGTTTTGGGTTTAAATTTAGGTATTGGGTCCAAATTAGGGTTTTGGCTCAAAATTAGAGTTTAGGGTTTGAATTAGGGTTTTGAGTTAAAGATATGTTTTTGGGTCAAAAATAGGGTTAGAATTAGGGTTTTGGGATAAAATTAGGGTTGTGTCAAAATTAGGGCTTAGGGTTAGAATTAGGATTTTGGGTAAAATTAGGGTTTCGTGTCAAAATTAGGGTTTGGGGTTTGGGAAAAACAATAGGGTTAGGTTTTGGGTCAAAATTAGGGCTTTGGGTTAAAATTAGGTTTTTGGATTAAAATTAGGGGTTTGGTTTAAAATTGGGGTTTCGGGTCAAAATTAAGGTTCCGGGTCAAAATTAGGGTTTAGGGTTTGAATTAGGCTTTTGGGTAAAATTAGGGTTTCGGGTCAAAATTAGGGTGTTGGGTTAAAATTAGGGTTTTGGGAAAAATTAGGGTTCTGGGTTAAATTTAGGGTTTAGGGTTTTGAGTTTAAAAAAGGGTTTTGGGTCAAAAATAAGGTTAGGATTAGGGTTTTGGGTTTAAATTTAGGTATTGGGTCCAAATTAGGGTTTTGGCTCAAAATTAGAGTTTAGGGTTTGAATTAGGGTTTTGAGTTAAAGATATGTTTTTGGGTCAAAAATAGGGTTAGAATTAGGATTTTGGGATAAAATTAGGGTTCTGTGTCAAAATTAGGGCTTAGGGTTAGAATTAGGATTTTGGGTAAAATTAGGGTTTCGTGTCAAAATTAGGGTTTGGGGTCAAATTTAGGGTTTAGGGTGAAAATTAGGGTTTAGGGTTTGAAATAGGGTTTTGAGTTTAAAATAGGGTTTTAAGTCAAAAATAGTGTTAGAATTTGGGTTTTATGTCAAAATTAGGGCTTTGGGTTAAAATTAGCGTTTTGGGTCAAACATAGGGTTTGGGGTTTGAATTAGGGTTGAGTTAAAAATAGGTTTTTGGGTCAGAAATAGTGTTAGAATTAGGGTTTTGGGTTAAAATTAGGGTTTCGTGTGGTCAAAATTAGGGTTTAGGGTTTGAATTACGGTTTTGAGTTAAAAATAGGATTTTGGGTCAAAAATAGGGTTAGAATTAGGGTTTTGGGTCAAAATTAAGGCTTTGGGTTAAAATTAGGGTTTCCGGTCAAAATTAGGGTTCAGGGTCAAATTTAGGGTTTCGGATCAAAATTAGGGTTTTGGGTTTGAAATAGGGTTGAGTTTAAAATTGGGTTTTGGGTCGAAAATACGGTTAGAATTAGGGTTTTTTGTCAAAATTAGGGCTTTGGGTTAAAATTAGTGTTTTGGGTCAAAATTTGGGTTTTGGGTCCCAATTAGGGTTTTGGGGGTTTAGGGTTTGAATTTGGGTTTTGGGTAAAAAAAAGGGTTATAATTAGGGTTTCGGGTCAAAACTTGGGTTTTGGGTTACAATTAGGGTTTTCGGTTAAAATTAGGCCTTTGGGTTACAATTAGGGTTTTGGGTTAAAATTAGTGTTTAGGATCGAAATTAGGGCTTAGGGTTAGAATTTGGGTTAGAATTAGGATTTTGGATAAAATTACGGTTTCGGGTCAAAATTAGGGTTCGGGGTCAATTTAGTGTTTAGAGTTTGAAATAGGGTTTTGAGTTTAAAATAGGGTTTTGGGTCAAAAATAGTGTTAGAATTAGGGTTTTATGGAAAAATTAGGGCTTTGGGTTAAAATTAGGGTTTTGGGTCAAACATAGGGTAAAGGGTTTGAATTTGGGTTTTGAGTAAAAAATAGGTTTTTGGGTCAGAATTAGGGTTTTGGGTTAAAATTAGGGTTTCGGGACAAATTTTGGGTTTAGGGTCAAAATTAGGGTTTAGGGTTTGAATTAGGGTTTTGAGTTTAAAATAGGATTTTGGGTCTAAAATAGGGTTAGAATTAGAGGTTTGGGTCAAAATTAGGGCTTTGGGTTAAAATTAGTGTTTTGGTTTAAAATTACGGTTTTGGGTCAAAATTAGCGTTTAGGGTTTGAATTAGGGTTTTGAGTTAAAAATAGGGTTTTGGGTTAAATTTAGGGTTTTTGGTCAAAATTAGGGATTTGGGTTAAAATTAGGGTTTTGGTTTAAAATTAGGGTTTGAGTCAAAATTAGGGTTCTGGGTCAAATTTAGGGTTTCGGATCAAAATTGTGGTTTAGGGTTTGAAATAGGGGTTTGAGTTTAAAATAGGGTTTTGGGTCAAAAATAGGGTTAGAATTAGGGTTTTGGGTCAAAATTAGGGCTTTGGGTTAGAATTAGGGTTTTGGGTTAAAATTAGGGCTTTGGGTTACAATTAGGGTTTTGGGTTAAAATTAGTGTTTAGGATCAAAATAAGGGTTTAGGGTTTGAATTAGGGTTTTGAGTTTAAAATAGGGTTTGGGGTCAAAATTAAGGTTTTTGGTACAAATTAGGGTTTAGGGTTTGAATTAGGGTTTTGAGTTAAAAATAGGTTTTTGGATCAAAATAAAGTTGAAATTAGGGTTTTGGGTTAAAATTAGGGTTCTGGGTCAAAATTAGGGCTCAGGGTTAGAATTAGGGTTTTGGGTAAAATTAGGGTTTAGGGTTTGAAGTAGGGTTTTGGGTCAAAATTAGGGTTTAAGGTTTGAAGTAGGGTTTTAGGTCAAAAATAGGGTTAGAATTAGGGTTTAAGGTCAAAATTAGGGCTTTGGGTTAAAATTATGGTTTTAGGTCAAACATAGGGTTTTGGTTTTGAATTCTGGTTTTGAGTTAAAAATAGGTTTTTGGGTCAAAAATACGGTTAGAATTAGGGTTTTGGGTTAAAATTAGGGGTTTGGGTCAAAATTAGGGCTTAGGGTTAAAATTTGGGTTAGAATTAGGGTTTTCGATAAAATTAGGGTTTCGGGTCAAAATTAGGGTTCGGGGTCAAATTTAGGGATTCGGGACAAAATTAGGGTTTTGGGTTTGAAGTAGGGTTTTGGGTCAACAATAGGGTTAGAATTAGGGTTTTAGGTCAAAATTAGGGCTTTGGGTTAGAATTAGGGTTTTGGGTCAAACATAGGGTTTAGGGTTTGAATTTGGGTTTTAAGTTAAAATTATGTTTTTGGGTCATAAATAGGCTTAGAATTAGGGTTTCCGGTCAAATTTTCGGTTTTGTGTCAAAATTAGGGTATAGGGTTTGAATTAGCGTTTTGAGTTAAGAATAGAATTTTGGGTCAAAAATAGGGTTAGAATTAGGGTTTTGGGTCAAAATTAGGGCTTTTGGTTAAAATTATGGTTTTGGGTTAAAATTAGGGTTTTGGTTTAAAATTAAGGTTTCGGGTCAAAATTAGGGCTTCGGATCAAAATTAGGGTTTAGGGTTTGAATTAGGGTTTTGTGTTTAAAATAAGGTTTTGGGTCAAAAATAATGTTAGAATTAGGGTTTGGGGTTAAAATTTGTGTATTGGGTCCAAATTAGGGTTTTGGCTCAAAATTAGAGTTCAAGGTTTGAATTAAGGTTTTGAGTTAAAAATAGGGTTTTGGGTCAAAAATGGGGTTAGAATTAGGGTTTTGGTTTAAAATTAGGGTTTCGGGTCAAAATTAAGGTTCTGGGTCAGATTTAGGGTTTAGGATCAAAATTAGGGTTAGGGTTTGAAATAGGGTTTTGAGGTTAAAATAGGGTTTTGGGTCAAAATTAGGGTTACAATTAGGGTTTTGGGTTAAAATTAGTGTTTAGGATCAAAATAAGGGTTTATGGTTTGAATTAGGGTTTTGAGTTTAAAATAGGGTTTTGGGTCAAAATTAGGGTTTTGGGTCAAGGTTTGAATTAGGGTTTGAGTTAAGAATAGGGTTTTGGGTCAAAAATAGTGTCAAAATTAGGGTTTAGTGTTTGAACTAGGGTTAGAATTAGGCTTTTGGATAAAATTAGGGTTTCGGGTCAAAATTAGGGTTCTGTGTCAAATTTAGGGTTGAGGGATTGAATTAGGTCTTGAGTTTAAAATTGGGTTTTGGGTCAAAAATAGGGTTAGAATTAGGGTTTTGGGTTAAAATTAGGGTTTTGGGAAAAATTAGGGTTTTGGGTCAAATTTATGGTTTAGGATCAAAATTAGGGATTAGGGTTTGAATTGGGGTTTTGAGTTTAAAATAGGATTTTGGGTCAAAATAGGGTTAGAATTGGGGTTTTGGGTCAAAACTTGGGTTTCGGGTCCAAATTTGGGTTTTGGGTCAAATTTAGGGTTTAGGGTTTGAATTAAGGTTTTGAGTTAAAAATAGGGTTTTTGGTCAAAAATAAGGTTAGTATTAGGGTTTTGCGTCAAAATTAGGGTTTCGGGTCAAAATTAGGGTTTCGGGTCAAAATTAGGGTTTAGGGCTTGAATTAGGCTTTTGGGTAAAATTAGGGTTCTGGGTCAAAATTAGGGCTTAGGGTTAGAATTTCGGTTAGAATTAGGGTTTTGAGTAAAATTAGGGTTTTGGGTCCAAATTAGTGTTCTGGGTCAAAATTAGGGTTTAGGGTTTGAAGTAGGGTTTTGGGTCAAAAATAGGGTTAGAATTAGGGTTTAAGTTCAAAATTAGGGCTTTGGGTTAAATTTAGGGTTTTGGGTCAAACATAAGGTTTAGGGTTTGAATTCTGGTTTTGAGTTAAAAATAGTTTTTTGGGTCAAAAATACGGTTAGAATTAGGGTTTTGGGACAAAATTAGGGTTCTGGGTCAAAATTAAGGCTTAGGGTTAGAATTTGGGTTAGAATTAGGGTTTTGGGTAAAATTAGGGTTTCGGATCAAAATTAGGGTTCGGGGTCAAATTTAGTGTTGAGGGACAAAATTAGGATTTAGGGTTTCAAGTAGGGTTTAGGTTCAAAATAGGGTTAGAATTCGGGTTTTAGGTCAAAATTAGGGCTTTGGGTTAAAATTAGGGTTTTGGGTCAAACATAGCGTTTAGGGTGTGAATTAGGGTTTTGAGTTAAAAATATGTTTTTGGGTCATAAATAGGGTTAGAATTAGGGTTTCCGGTCAAATTTTGGGTTTAGGGTCAAAATTAGGGTTTAGGGTTTGAAAAATAGGGTTTTGGGTCAAAAATAAGGTTAGAATTAGGGTTTTGGGTCAAAATTATTGCTCTGGGTTAAAATTTGGGTTTTGGGTCAAAATTAGGGTTTTTGTTACAAATTAGGGTTTAGGGTTTGAATTAAGGTTGAGTTAAAAATAGGTTTTTGGGTCAAAATAGGGTTAGAATTAGGGTTTTGGGTTAAAATTAGGGTTCTAGGTCAAAATAAGGGCTTAGGGTTAGAATTAGGGTTTTGGGTAAAGTTAGGGTTTCGGGTCCAAATTAGGGGTCGGGGTCAAATTTTGGGTTTTGGGTCAAAATTAGGGTTTATGGTTTGAAGTAGGGTTTAGGGCCAAAAATAGGGTTAGAATTAGGGTTTTAGGTCAAAATTAGGGTTCTGGGTCAAAATTAGGGTTTAGGGTTTGAATTAGGGTTAGAATTAGGCTTTTGGGTAAAATTAGGGTTACGGGTCAAAATTAGGGTTCTGGGTCAAATTTAGGGTTTTGGGATTGAATTAGGTTTTGAGTTTAAAATTGGGTTTTGGGTCAAAAATAGGGTTAGAATTAGGGTTTTGGGTTAAAATTAGGGTTTTGGGAAAAATTAGGGTTTTTGGTCAAATTTAAGGTTTAGGATCAAAATTAGGGATTAGGGTTTGAATTAGCGTTTTGAGTTTAAAATAGGATTTTGGGTCAAAATAGGGTTAGAATTAGGGTTTTGGGTCAAAATTAGGGCTTTGGGTTAAAATTTGTGTTTTGGTTTATAATTAGGGTTTTGGGTCAATATTAGCGTTTAGGGTTTGAATTAGGGTTTTGAGTTAAAAATAGGGTTTTGGGTCAAAATTAAGGCTTTGGGTTGAAATTAGGGTTTTGGATTAAAATTAAGGTTTCAGGTCAAAATTTGGGTTCTGGGTCAAATTTAGGGTTTCGGATCAAAATTATGGTTTAGGGTTTGAAATTGGGTTTTGAGTTTAAAATAGGGTTTTGGGTCAAAAGTAGGGTTAGAATTAGGGTTTTGGGTCAAAATTATGGCTTTGGGTTACAATTAGGGTTTGTGGTCAAAATTTGGGTTTTGGGTCCAAATTAGGTTTATGGGTCAAAATTAGGGTTTAGGGTTTGAATTAGGGTTTTGAGTTAAAAATAGGGTTTTGGGTCAAAAATAGGTTTAGAATTCGGGTTTTAGGTCAAAATTAGGGTTTTGAGTTAAAATTAGGGTTTTGGGAAATTTTAGGGTTCTGGGTCAAATTTAGGGTTTACGGTCAAAATTAGGGTGTAGGGTTTGAATTGGGGTTTTGAGTTTAAAATAGGGTTTTGGGTCAAAAATAAGGTTAGAATTAGGGTTTGGTGTTAAAATTTGGGCATTGGGTCCAAATTATGGTTTTGGATTAAAATTAGGGTTTCGGGTCAAAATTAGGGTTTTGGCTCAGATTTAGGGTTTAGGGTTTGAATTAGGGTTTTGAGTTTAAAATAGGGTTTCGGGTCAAAATAGGGTTAGAATTAGGGTTTTGTGTAAAATTATGGTTTATGGTCAGAATTAGAGTTTAGGGTTTGAATTAAGGTTTTGAGTTAAAAATAGGGTTGAGGGTCAAAAATAGTGTTAGAATTAGGGTTTTGGTTTAAAATTAGGGTTTCGGGTCAAAATTTGGGTTTTGGGTCTGATTTAGAGTTTTGATTTAAAAATAGGGTTTTGGGTCATAATTAGGGTTTCGGGTCAAAATTAGGGTTCTGGGTCAGATTTCGGGTTTAGGGTTTGAAATAGGGTTTTGAGTTTAAAATAGGGTATTGGATCAAAAATAGGGTTAGAATTAGGGTTTTGCATTAAAATTAGGGTTACGGGCTAGAATTAGGTTTATGGGTCAAATTTTGGGTTTAGGGTCAAAATTAGGGTTTAGGGTTTGAATTAGGGTTTTGAGTTAAAAATAGGATTTTGGGGCAAAATGGGGTTAGAATTAGGGTTTTGGGTCAAAACTTGGGGTTTGGGTCCAAATTTGGGTTTTGGGACACAATTGGTGTTTAGGGTTTGAATTAAGGTTTTGAGTTAAAAATAGGGTTGTGTTAAAAATAAGGTTAGAATTAGGATTTTTGGTCAAAATTAGGGCTTTGTGTCAAAATTAGTGTTTTTGGTCAAATTAGGGTTTAGGGTTGAGTTAAAAATAGGTTTTTGGGTCAAAAATATGATTAGAATTAGGGTTTTGGGTTAAAATTAGGGTTCTTGGTCAAAATTTGGGCTTAGGTTTAGAATTAGGGTTTTGGGTAAAATTAGGGTTTTGGGTCAAAATTAGTGTTTAGGATTTGTAATAGGGATTGAATTAGCGTTTTAGGTCAAAATTAAGGCTTTGGGTTAAAATTAAGGTTTTGGGTCAAACCTAGGGTTTAGGGTTTGAATTAGGGTTTTGAGTTAAAAATAGATTTTGGGTCGAAATAGGGTTAGAATTAAGGTTTTGGGTTATAATTAGGGTTTCGGGTCAAATTTTGGGTTTAGGGTCAAAATTACGGTTTAGGGTTTGAATTAGGGTTTTGAGTTAAAAAAGGTTTTTGGAAAAAAATAGGGTGAGGTTTTGGGTCAAAATTAGGGCTTTGGGTTAAAATTAGGTTTTTGGATTAAAATTAGGGGTTTGGTTTAAAATTAGGGTTTCGGGTCAAAATTAGGGTTCCGGGTCAAAATTAGGGTTTAGGGTTTGAATTAGGCTTTTGGGTAAGATAAGGGTTTTGGTCAAAATTAGGGTGTTGGGCTAAAATTAGGGTTTTGGGAAAAATTAGGGTTGGGTTAAATTTAGGGTTTAGGGTTTTGAGTTTAAAATAGGGTTTTGGGTCAAAAATAAGGTTAGGATTAGGGTTTTGGGTTTAAATTTAGGTATTGGGTCCAAATTAGGGTTTTGGCTCAAAATTAGAGTTTAGGGTTTGAATTAGGGTTTTGAGTTAAAGATATGTTTTTGGGTCAAAAATAGGGTTAGAATTAGGGTTTTGGGATAAAATTAGGGTTCTGTGTCAAAATTAGGGCTTAGGGTTAGAATTTGGGTTAGAATTAGGATTTTGGGTAAAATTAGGGTTTCGTGTCAAAATTAGGGTTTGGGGTCAAATTAAGGGTTTAGGGTGAAAATTAGGGTTTAGGGTTTGAAATAGGGTTTTGAGTTTAAAATAGGGTTTTGAGTCAAAAATAGTGTTAGAATTTGGGTTTTATGTCAAAATTAGGGCTTTGGGTTAAAATTAGCGTTTTGGGTCAAACATAGGGTTTGGGGTTTGAATTAGGGTTAGAATTTGGGTTAGAATTAGGATTTTGGATAAAATTAGGGTTTCGGGTCAAAATTAGGGTTCGGGGTCAATTTAGTGTTTAGAGTTTGAAATAGGGTTTTGAGTTTAAAATAGGGTTTTGGGTGAAAAATAGTGTTAGAATTAGGGTTTTAGGGCAAAATTAGGGCTTTGGGTTAAAATTAGGGTTTTGGGTCAAACATAGGGTAAAGGGTTTGAATTTGGGTTTTGAGTAAAAAATAGGTTTTTGGGTCAGAAATAGGGTTTTGGGTTAAAATTAGGGTTTCGGGTCAAATTTTGAGTTCAGGGTCAAAATTAGGGTTTAGGGTTTGAATTAGGGTTTTGAGTTTAAAATAGGATTTTGGGTCAAAATTAGGGCTTTGGGTTAAAATTAGTGTTTTGGTTTATAATTAGGGTTTTGGGTCAAAATTAGCGCTTAGGGTTTGAATTAGGGTTTTGAGTTAAAAATAGGGTTTTGGGTCAAAATTAGGGTTAGAATTAGGGTTTTGGGTTAAATTTAGGGTTTTTGGTCAAAATTAGGGATTTGGGTTAAAATTAGGGTTTTGGTTTAAAATTAGGGTTTCAGGTCAAAATTAGGGTTCTGGGTCAAATTTAGGGTTTCGGATCAAAATTATGGTTTAGGGTTTGAAATAGGGGTTTGAGTTTAAAAAAGGGTTTTGGGTCAAAAATAGGGTTAGAATTAGGGTTTTGGGTCAAAATTAGGGCTTTGGGTTAGAATTAGGGTTTTGGGTTAAAATTAGGGCTTTGGGTTATAATTAGGGTTTTGGGTTAAAATTAGTGTTTAGGATCAAAATAAGGGTTTAGGGTTTGAATTAGGGTTTTGAGTTTAAAATAGGGTTTGTGGTCAAAATTAAGGTTTTTGGTACAAATTAAGGTTTAGGGTTTGATATAGGGTTTTGAGTTAAAAATAGGTTTTGGGGTCAAAATAGGGTTGAAATTAGGGTTCTGGTTGAAAATTAGGGCTTAGGGTTAGAATTTTGGTTAGAATTAGGGTTTTGGGTAAAATTAGGGTTTCGGGCCCAAATTAGGATTCGGGGTCAAATTTAGGGTTTAGGGTCAAAATTAGGGTTTAGGGTTTGAAGTAGGGTTTTGGGTCAAAAATAGGGTTAGAATTAGGGTTTAAGGTCAAAATTAGGGCTTTGGGTTAAAATTATGGTTTTGGGTCAAACATAGGGTTTAGGTTTTGAATTCTGGTTTTGAGTTAAAAATAGGTTTTTGGGTCAAAAATACGGTTAGAATTAGGGTTTTGGGTTAAAATTAGGGTTTTGGGTCAAAATTAGGGCTTAGGGTTAAAATTTGGGTTAGAATTAGGGTTTTCGATAAAATTAGGGTTTCGGGTCAAAATTAGGGTTCGGCGGTCAAATTTAGGGATTCGGGACAAAATTAGGGTTTTGGGTTTGAAGTAGGGTTTTGGGTCAAAAATAGGGTTAGAATTAGGGTTTTAGGTCAAAATTAGGGCTTTGGGTTAGAATTAGGGTTTTGGGTCAAACATAGGGTTTAGGGTTTGAATTTGGGTTTTGAGTTAAAAATATGTTTTTGGGTCATAAATAGGGTTAGAATTAGGGTTTTGGATCAAATTTTCGGTTTAGTGTCAAAATTAGGGTATAGGGTTTGAATTAGCGTTTTGAGTTAAGAATAGGATTTTGGGTCAAAAATAGGGTCAGAATTAGGGTTTTGGGTCAAAATTAGGGCTTTTGGTTAAAATTATGGTTTTGGGTTAAAATTAGGGTTTTGGTTTAAAATTAAGGTTTCGGGTCAAAATTAGGTCTTCGATCAAAATTAGGGTTTAGGGTTTGAATTAGGGTTTTGTGTTTAAAATAATGTTTTGGGTCAAAAATAATGTTAGAATTAGGGTTTGGGGTTAAAATTTGTGTATTGGGTCTAAATTAGTGTTTTGGCTCAAAATTAGAGTTCAAGGTTTGAATTAAGGTTTTGAGTTAAAAATAGGGTTTTGGGTCAAAAATAGGGTTAGAATTAGGGTTTTGTTTTAAAATTAGGGTTTCGGGTCAAAATTATGGTTCCGGGTCAGATTTAGGGTTTAGGGTCAAAATTAGGGTTTAGCGTTTGAAATTGGGTTTTGAGGTTAAAATACGGTTTTGGGTCAAAATTAGGGTTACAATTAGGGTTTTGGGTTAAAATTAGTGTTTACGATCAAAATAAGGGTTTATGGTTTGAATTAGGGTTTTGAGTTTAAAATAGGGTTTTGGGTCAAAATTAGGGTTTTGGGTCAAGGTTTGAATTAGGGTTTTGAGTTAAGAATAGGGTTTTGGGTCAAAAATAGTGTTAAAATTAGGGTTTTTGTTTAAAATTTAGTGTTTCGAGTAAAATTAGGGTTCTGGGTCAAAATTAGGGTTTAGTGTTTGAATTAGGGTTAGAATTAAGCTTTTGGATAAAATTAGGGTTTCGGGTCAAAATTAGGGTTCTGTGTCAAATTTAGGGTTTAGGGATTGAATTAGGTTTTGAGTTTAAAATTGGGTTTTGGGTCAAAAATAGGGTTAGAATTAGGGTTTTGGGTTAAAATTAGGGTTTTGGGAAAAATTAGGGTTCTGGGTCAAATTTAAGGTTTGGATCAAAATTAGGGATTAGGGTTTGAATTGGGGTTTTGTGTTTAAAATAGGATTTTGGGTCAAAATAGGGTTAGAATTGGGGTTTTGGGTCAAAACTTGGGTTTTGGGTCCAAATTTGGGTTTTGGGTCAAAATTAGGGTTTAGGGTTTGAATTAAGGTTGTGAGTTAAAAATAGGGTTTTTGGTAAAAAAAATAAGGTTAGTATTAGGGTTTTGCGTCAAAATTAGGGTTTTGGGTTAAAATTAGGGTTGTGTCAAAATTACGGCATAGGGTTATGAATTTGGGTTAGAATTAGGATTTTGTGTAAAATTAGGGTTTCGGGTCAAAATTAGGGTTCGGGGTCAAATTTAGGGTTCGTTGTCAAAATTAGGGTTTAGCGTTTGAAATAGGGTTTTGGGCCAAAAATAGTGTTAGAATTAGGGTTTTAGGGCAAAATTAGGGCTTTGTGTTAATGAGGGTTTTGGGTCAAACATAGGGTTTAGGGTTTTAATTAGGGTTTTGAGTAAAAATTAGGTTTTTGGGTCAGAATTAGGATTTTGGGTTAAAATTAGGGGTTCGGGTCAAATTTTGGGTTTTGGGTCAAAATTAGGGTTTAGGGTTTGAATTAGGGTTTTGAGTTTAAAATAGGATTTTGGGTCTAAAATAGGGTTAGAATTAGGGTTTTGAGTCAAAATTAGGGCTTTGGGTTAAAATTAGTGTTTTGGTTTATAATTAGGGTTTTGGGTCAAAATTAGGGTTTTGGGTCAAAATTAGCGTTTAGGGTTTGAATTAGGGTTTTGAGTTAAAAATAGGGTTTTGACTCAAAATTAGGGTTTTGGGTTAAATAGAGGGTTTTTGGTCAAAATTAGGGCTTTGGGTTAAAATTAGGGTTTTGGGTTAAAATTAGGATTTTGGTTTAAAATTAGGTATTCGAGTCAAAATTAGGGTTCTTGGTCAAATTTAGGGTTTAGGATCAAAATTAGGGTTTAGGGTTTGAAATACCATTTTGAGTTTAAAATAGGGTTTTGGGTAAAAAATAGGGTTAGAATTAGGGTTTTGGGTCAAAATTATGGCTTTGGGTTAAAATTAGGGTTTGGTGTCAAAATTTGGGTTTTGGGTCCAAATTAGGGTTATGGGTCAAAATTAGGGGTTAGGTTTTGAATTAGGGTGTTGAGTTAAAAATAGGGTTTTGGGTCAAAATAGGGTTAGAATTCGGGTTTTGGGTTAAAATTAAGGCTTTGGGTTAAAATTAGGGTTTTGGGTCAAACCTAGGGTTTAGGGTTTCAATTAGGGGTTTGAGTTAAAAATAGGCTTTTGGGTCAGAAATAGGGTTAGAATTAGGGTTTCGGGTTAAAATTAGGGTTTCGGGTCAAATTTTGGGTTTAGGGTCAAAATTAGGGTTTAGGGTTTGAATTAGGGTTTTGAGTTAAAAAAAAGGATTTTGGGAACAAATAGGGTTAGGTTTTGGGTCAAAATTAGGGATTTGGGTTAAAATTAGGTTTATGGATTAAAATTAGGGTTTTGGTTTAAAATTAGGGTTTCGGGTCAAAATTAGGGTTCTGGGTCAAAATTAGGGTTTAGGGTTTGAATTAGGCTTTTGGGGTAAAAGTAGGGTTTCGGGTTAAAATTAGGGTTTGGGTTAAAATTAGGGTTTTGGGAAAATTAGGGTTCGGTCAAAATTAGGTTTGGCTCAAAATTAGGGTTTAGGGTTTTAAATAGGGTTTTGAGTTTAAAATAGGGTTTTGGGTCAAAAATAGGGTTAGAATTAGGGTTTTGGTTTAAAAATAGGGATTTGGTTCAAAATTAGGGTTATGGGTCAGATTTAAGCTTTAGGGTCAAAATTAGGGTTTAGGGTTTGAAATAGGGTTGAGTTTAAAATAGGGTTTTGGGTCAAAAATAGGGTTAGTATTTGGGTTTTGGGTCAAAATTAGGGCTCTGGGTTAGAATTTGGGTTAGCATTAGGATTTTGGGTAAAATTAGGGTTTCGTGTTAAAATTAGGGTTTGGGGTCAAATTTAGGGTTTAGGGTCAAAATTAGGGTTTAGGGTTTGAAATAGGGTTTTGAGTTTAAAATAGGGTTTTGGGTCAAAAATAGTGTTAGAATTAGGGTTTTATGACAAAATTAGGGCTTTGGGTTAAAATTAACGTTTTGGGTCACACATAGGGTTTGGGGTTTGAATTAGGGTTGAGTTAAAAATAGGTTTTTGGGTCAGAGATAGTGTTAGAATTAGGGTTTTGGGTTAAAATTAGGGTTTCGGGTGGTCAAAATTAGGGTTTAGGGTTTGAATTACGGTTTTGAGTTAAAAATTGGATTTTGGGTCAAAAATAGGGTTAGAATTAGGGTTTTGGGTCAAAATTAAGGCTTTGGGTTAAAATTAAGGTTTTGGGTTAAAATTAGGGTTTTGGTTTAAAATTAGGGTTTCCGGTCAAAATTAGGGTTCTGGGTCAAATTTAGGGTTTCGGATCAAAATTAGGGTTTAGGGTTTGAAATAGGGTTTTGAGTTTAAAATTGGGTTTTGGGTCAAAAATACGGTTAGAATTAGGGTTTTTTGTCAAAATTAGGGCTTTGGGTTAAAATTAGTGTTTTGGGACAAAATTTGGGTTTTGGGTCCCAATTAGGGTTTGGGGGTTTAGGGTTTGAATTTGGGTTTTGGGTAAAAAAAGGTTAGAATTAGGGTTTTGGGTCAAAACTTGGGTTTTGGGTTACAATTAGGGTTTTCGGTTAAAATTAGGGCTTTGGGTTACAATTAGGGTTTTGGGTTAAAATTAGTGTTTAGGATCAAAATAAGGGTTTAGGGTTTGTATTAGGGTTTTGAGTTTAAAATAGGGTTTTGGGTCAAAATTAGGGTTTTGGGTCAAGGTTTGAATTAGGGTTTTGAATTAAAAATAGGGTTTTGGGTCAAAAATAGTGTTAAAATTAGGGTTTTGGGTTAAAATTTAGTGTTTCGTGGTCAAAATTGGGTTTGAATTAGCTTTAGAATTAGGCTTTTGGGTAAAATTAGGGTTTTGGTCAAAATTAGGGTTAGGGTCAAATTTAGGGTTTAGGGAATGAATTAGGTTTTGAGTTTAAAATTGGGTTTTGGGTTAAAAATAGGGTTAGAATTAGGGTTTTGGGTTAAAATTAGGGTTTTGGGAAAAATTTGGGTTCTGGGTCAAATTTAAGGTTTAGGATCAAAATTAGGGTTTAGGGTTTGAATTAGGGTTTTGAGTTTAAAATAGGATTTTGGGTCAAAATAGGGTTAGAATTAGGGTTTTGGGATAAAACTTGGGTTTTGGGTCCAAATTTGGGTTTGGGTCAAAATTAGGGTTTAGGGTTTGAATTAAGGTTTTGAGTTAAAAATAGGGTTTTTGGTAAAAAATATAGTTTTAGGGTTTTGGGTCAAATTAGGGCTCTGGGTTAAAATTAAGGTTTTGGGTACAAATTAGGGTTAAGGGTTTGAATTAGGGTTTTGTGTTAAAGATATGTTTTTGGGTCAAAAATAGGGTTAGAATTAGGGTTTTGGGTTAAAATTAGGATTGTGTCAAAATTAGGGCTTAGGGTTAGAATTTGGGTTAGAATTAGGATTCAAGGGGTAGGAGAGATTTGGAATGAAAAACCATACTTTGACATTCAAAGCTGATATAAAGAATAGCATGCTAACCAAAAGATGCAACTTATCAATAGTTTCAAATTGAGAACAACCAATTGAGATACATGCAAAAATACTTCATAGAATTGATTGTGTCCTCTAACATGATTTAGGGTTTGGGGTCAAATTTAGGGTTGAGGTTCAAAATTAGGGTTTAGGGTTTGAAATAGGGTTTTGAGTTTAAAATAGGGTTTTGGGTCAAAAATAGTGTTAGAATTAGGGTTTTAGGTCAAAATTAGGGCTTTGGGATAAAATTAGGGTTTTGGGTCAAACATAGGGTTTAGTGTTTGAATTAGGGTTTTGAGTAAAAAATAGGTTTTTGGGTCAGAAATAGGGTTACAATTAGGGTTTTGGGTTAAAATTAGGGTTTCGGGTCATATTTTGGGTTTAGGGTCAAAATTTGGGATTAGGGTTTGAATTAGGGTTTTGAGTTAAAAATAGGATTTTTAGTCTAAAATAGGGTTATAATTAGGGTTTTGGGTCAAAATTAGGGCTTTGGATTAAAATTAGGGTTTTGGGTTATAATTAGGGTCTTGGGTCCAAATTAGGGTTTTGGGTCAAAATTAGCGTTTAGGGCTTGAATTAGGGTTTTGAGTTAAAAATAGGGTTTTGGGTCAAAATTAGGGTTAGATTAAGGTTTTGGGTTAAATTTAGGGTTTTTGGTCAAAATTAGGGCTTTGGGTTAAAATTAGGGTTTTGGGTCAAAATTAGGGTTTTGGTTTAAAATTAGGGATTCGGGTCAAAATTATGGTTCTCGGTCAAATTTAGGGTTTAGGATCAAAATTAGGGTTTAGGGTTTGAAATACGATTGTGAGTTTTAAATAGAGTTTTGGGTCAAAATTAGGGTTAGAATTAGGGTTTTGGGTCAAAATTATGGCTTTGGGTTAAAATTAGGGTTTGGGGTCAAAATTTGGGTTTTGGGTCCAAATTAGGTTTATGGGTCAAAATTATGGTTTAGGGTTTGAGTTAAAAATAGGGTTAGAATTAGGGTTTATGGTTAAAATTAGGGTTTTGAGTTAAAATTCGGGTTTTGGGAAAAATTATGGTTCTGGGTCAAATTTAGGGTTTAGGATCAAAATTAGGGTATAGGGTTTGAATTAGGGTTTTGAGTTTAAAATAGGGTTTTGGGTCAAAAATAGGGTTAGAATTAGGGTTTTGGTTTAAAAATAGGGATTTGGTTCAAAATTAGGGTTATGGGTCAGATTTAAGCTTTAGGGTCAAAATTAGGGTTTAGGGTTTGAAATAGGGTTGAGTTTAAAATAGGGTTTTGGGTCAAAAATAGGGTTAGTATTTGGGTTTTGGGTCAAAATTAGGGCTCTGGGTTAGAATTTGGGTTAGCATTAGGATTTTGGGTAAAATTAGGGTTTCGTGTTAAAATTAGGGTTTGGGGTCAAATTTAGGGTTTAGGGTCAAAATTAGGGTTTAGGGTTTGAAATAGGGTTTTGAGTTTAAAATAGGGTTTTGGGTCAAAAATAGTGTTAGAATTAGGGTTTTATGTCAAAATTAGGGCTTTGGGTTAAAATTAACGTTTTGGGTCACACATAGGGTTTGGGGTTTGAATTAGGGTTGAGTTAAAAATAGGTTTTTGGGTCAGAGATAGTGTTAGAATTAGGGTTTTGGGTTAAAATTAGGGTTTCGGGTGGTCAAAATTAGGGTTTAGGGTTTGAATTACGGTTTTGAGTTAAAAATTGGATTTTGGGTCAAAAATAGGGTTAGAATTAGGGTTTTGGGTCAAAATTAAGGCTTTGGGTTAAAATTAAGGTTTTGGGTTAAAATTAGGGTTTTGGTTTAAAATTAGGGTTTCCGGTCAAAATTAGGGTTCTGGGTCAAATTTAGGGTTTCGGATCAAAATTAGGGTTTAGGGTTTGAAATAGGGTTTTGAGTTTAAAATTGGGTTTTGGGTCAAAAATACGGTTAGAATTAGGGTTTTTTTGTCAAAATTAGGGCTTTGGGTAAAAATTAGTGTTTTGGGACAAAATTTGGGTTTTGGGTCCCAATTAGGGTTTTGGGGGTTTAGCGTTTGAATTTGGGTTTTGGGTAAAAAAAGGTTAGAATTAGGGTTTTGGGTCAAAACTTGGGTTTTGGGTTACAATTAGGGTTTTCGGTTAAAATTAGGGCTTTGGGTTACAATTAGGGTTTTGGGTTAAAATTAGTGTTTAGGATCAAAATAAGGGTTTAGGGTTTGTATTAGGGTTTTGAGTTTAAAATAGGGTTTTGGGTCAAAATTAGGGTTTTGGGTCAAGGTTTGAATTAGGGTTTTGAATTAAAAATAGGGTTTTGGGTCAAAAATAGTGTTAAAATTAGGGTTTTGGGTTAAAATTTAGTGTTTCGGGGTCAAAATTGGGTTTGAATTAGCTTTAGAATTAGGCTTTTGGGTAAAATTAGGGTTTCGGGTCAAAATTAGGGTTCCGGGTCAAATTTAGGGTTTAGGGAATGAATTAGGTTTTGAGTTTAAAATTGGGTTTTGGGTTAAAAATAGGGTTAGAATTAGGGTTTTGGGTTAAAATTAGGGTTTTGGGAAAAATTTGGGTTCTGGGTCAAATTTAAGGTTTAGGATCAAAATTAGGGTTTAGGGTTTGAATTAGGGTTTTGAGTTTAAAATAGGATTTTGGGTCAAAATAGGGTTAGAATTAGGGTTTTGGGATAAAACTTGGGTTTTGGGTCCAAATTTGGGTTTGGGTCAAAATTAGGGTTTAGGGTTTGAATTAAGGTTTTGAGTTAAAAATAGGGTTTTTGGTAAAAAATATAGTTTTAGGGTTTTGGGTCAAATTAGGGCTCTGGGTTAAAATTAAGGTTTTGGGTACAAATTAGGGTTAAGGGTTTGAATTAGGGTTTTGTGTTAAAGATATGTTTTTGGGTCAAAAATAGGGTTAGAATTAGGGTTTTGGGTTAAAATTAGGATTGTGTCAAAATTAGGGCTTAGGGTTAGAATTTGGGTTAGAATTAGGATTCAAGGGGTAGGAGAGATTTGGAATGAAAAACCATACTTTGACATTCAAAGCTGATATAAAGAATAGCATGCTAACCAAAAGATGCAACTTATCAATAGTTTCAAATTGAGAACAACCAATTCAGATACATGCAAAAATACTTCATAGCAGCTGACTGTGTCCTCTAACATGATTTAGGGTTCGGGGTCAAATTTAGGGTTGAGGTTCAAAATTAGGGTTTAGGGTTTGAAATAGGGTTTTGAGTTTAAAATAGGGTTTTGGGTCAAAAATAGTGTTAGAATTAGGGTTTTAGGTCAAAATTAGGGCTTTGGGATAAAATTAGGGTTTTGGGTCAAACATAGGGTTTAGTGTTTGAATTAGGGTTTTGAGTAAAAAATAGGTTTTTGGGTCAGAAATAGGGTTACAATTAGGGTTTTGGGTTAAAATTAGGGTTTCGGGTCATATTTTGGGTTTAGGGTCAAAATTTGGGATTAGGGTTTGAATTAGGGTTTTGAGTTAAAAATAGGATTTTTAGTCTAAAATAGGGTTATAATTAGGGTTTTGGGTCAAAATTAGGGCTTTGGATTAAAATTAGGGTTTTGGGTTATAATTAGGGTCTTGGGTCCAAATTAGGGTTTTGGGTCAAAATTAGCGTTTAGGGCTTGAATTAGGGTTTTGAGTTAAAAATAGGGTTTTGGGTCAAAATTAGGGTTAGATTAAGGTTTTGGGTTAAATTTAGGGTTTTTGGTCAAAATTAGGGCTTTGGGTTAAAATTAGGGTTTTGGGTCAAAATTAGGGTTTTGGTTTAAAATTAGGGATTCGGGTCAAAATTATGGTTCTCGGTCAAATTTAGGGTTTAGGATCAAAATTAGGGTTTAGGGTTTGAAATACGATTGTGAGTTTTAAATAGAGTTTTGGGTCAAAATTAGGGTTAGAATTAGGGTTTTGGGTCAAAATTATGGCTTTGGGTTAAAATTAGGGTTTGGGGTCAAAATTTGGGTTTTGGGTCCAAATTAGGTTTATGGGTCAAAATTATGGTTTAGGGTTTGAGTTAAAAATAGGGTTTTTGGTCAAAAATAGGGTTAGAATTAGGGTTTAGGGTTAAAATTAGGGTTTTGAGTTAAAATTCGGGTTTTGGGAAAAATTATGGTTCTGGGTCAAATTTAGGGTTTAGGATCAAAATTAGGGTATAGGGTTTGAATTAGGGTTTTGAGTTTAAAATAGGGTTTTGGGTCAAAAATAAGGTTAGAATTAGGGTTTGGTGTTAAAATTTGGGTATTGGGTCCTAATTAGGGTTTTGGGTCAAAATTAGAGTTTAGTGTTTGAATTAAGGTTTTGAGTTAAAAATAGGATTTTGGGTCAAAAATAGGGTTAGAATTAGGGTTTTGGTTTAAAATTTGGGTTTCGGGTCAAAGTTAGGGTTTTGGGTCAGATTTAGGGTTTAGGGTTTGAAATAGGGTTTTGAGTTTAAAATAGGGTTTTGGGTCAAAATAGGGTTAGAATTAGGGTTTTGGGTCAAAATTAGAGTTTAGGGTTTGAATTAAGGTTTTGAGTTAAAAATAGGGTTTAGGGTCAAAATAGGGTTAGAATTAAGGTTTTGGTTTAAAATTAGGGTTCGGGTCAAAATTTGGGTTTTGGGTCAGATTTAGGGTTTTGATTTAAAAATAGGGTTTTGGGTCAAAAATAGGGTTTGAATTAGGGTTTTGGTTTAAAATTAGGGTTTCGGGTCAAAATTAGGGTTCTGGGTCAGATTTAGGGTTTAGGGTTTGAAATACGGTTTTGAGTTTAAAATAGGGTTTTGGGAATAAAAATAGGGTTAGAATTAGGGTTTTGCATTAAAATTAGGGTTACGGGTCAAAATTAGGTTTTTGGGTCGAATTTTGGGTTTAGGGTCAAAATTCGGGTTTAGGGTTTGAAATAGGGTTTTGAGTTTAAAATAGGGTTTTGGGTCAAAAATAGGGTTAGAATTAGGGTTTTGGGTCAAAATTAGGGCTTCGGGTTACAATTAGGGTTTTAGGTTAAAATTTGTGTTTAGGATCAAAATTAGGGTTTAG
>JAUPTC010001527.1:0-24000 GCA_030762895.1 Sophora flavescens
AAACCCTAATTCTGATCCAAAACCCTAATTCGAACCCTATTTTAGAAAAGAACCCTATTTTGACCCAAAACCCTAATTTTGACCCAAAACCCGAAATTTGACCCAAAACCCTAATTCAAACCCTAAACCCTAATTTTGACCCAAAACCGAAATTTTGACCCACAACCCAAATTATAACCCAGAGTCCTAATTTTGACCAAAAACCCTAATTCAAAGCCTAAACACTAATTTTGACCCTGAACCCTAATATTGATCCTAAACCCTAAATTTTAACCAAAACCCTAATTCTAGCCCTATTTTTGTCCCGAAACCCTAGATTAAACCCAGAACCCATATTTTAATCCAAAACCCTAAATTTTGACCCTAAACCCTAAATTTAAGCCAGAACCCTAAATTTGACCCAGAACCCTAATTTTGACCCAAAACCCTAATTTACACCCACAACCTAATTCTAACCCTAATTTAGACCCAATACCCTAATTCAAACCCTTTTTTTGTCCCAAAACCCTTTTTTTTAACTCAAAGCCCGACACCTTAATTTCGACCCAAAATTTGACCCAAAACCCTAAATTTTGACCCAAAACCCTAATTTGGACAAACAATTTTGACCCAAACCCTATTTTAACTCAAGCCAAATTCAAACCTAAACCCTAATGTTGACAAAACCTAAATTCCCATTTTGACCCAAAACCTAATTTTGACCACAACCTAATTTACCCTAATTTTACCCAATACCCTAATTCAAACCTTTTTTGTCCCAAAACCCTTTTACCCAATTTCGACCCAAACCCAAATTTTGACCCAAAACCCTAATTTTGACACAAAACCAAATTTTGACCCAAACCCTATTTAACCCAAAAGCCAAACAAACCCTAATGTTGACCCAAAACCCTAATTTGACCAAATTACACCTCCAACTCGCCAAACCCAAATTATAACCCAAAACCCTAAATTTGACCCAAAACCCTAATTCTAACCCAAAACCCTAATTTAGACCCACAACCATAATTCAAAGCCTAAACCCTAATTTTGACCCTAAACCCTAATTTTGATCCCAAACCCTAAATTTGAACCAAAACCCTAATTTGGACCCAAACAAATTTTGACCTAAAATAACCCAAGCCCTAATTTAGACCCAAAACCCTAATTTAGACCCAACCCTAATTACGATCTAAAACCCTAATTTGAACCCTATCTTTGACCCTAAACCCTAATTTTAAAGCAAAACCCTAATTCCTACCTTTTAACCCAAAACCCTATTTTTAACTCAAAACCAAAATTCAAACCCTAAACCCTAATGTTGACGAAAACCCTAAATTTGAACCAACATGACCCAAAACCCAAATTTAGACCCAAAACCCTAATTCAAACCCTAAACCCTAATTCAAACCTAAACCCCTAATTTTGACCCAAAACCCTAATTTACCAAAAATTTGGACTCAAAACCCAAATTTTGACCCAAAACCCTAAGACCCAACCCAACCTAATAAACCCATTCCCAACCCAATTACCCAACCCAACTTTGACCCTAAACCCTAATTCAAACCCTAATTTTGACCTAAAACCCTAATTTAACCCAAATTTGATCCCAAAACCCAAATTTTGACCCAAACCCTAATTATAACCCAAACCCTAATTTTGACCCACAACCCTAATTCGACCCAAACCCTAATTTACACCCAAAACCCTAATTCAAACCTAAACCCTAATTTTGACCCTAAACCCTAATTTTGATCCAAACCTAAATTGACCCACCAAAAAACCTATTTAACCCAAACCCTAATTTGACCCAAAACCAATTAACCCAAAACCCAATTTTGACCCAAAACCCTAATTACAAACCCTAATTAATAAAAAAACCCTAATTTTGACCAAACCAATTTTGACCCAAAACCAAATTTCCCAAAACCCTAATTCAAACCCTAAACCTAATTTTAACCCAAACCAAATTTTGACCTAACCCAAATTATAACGAGCCTAATTTTGACCAAAAACCCTAATTCAAAGCCTAAGCACTAATTTTGACCCTGAACCCTAATTTTGATCCTAAACCCTAAATTTTAACCAAAACCCTAATTCTAGCCCTATTTTTGTCCCGAAACCCTAGATTAAACCCAGAACCCATATTTTAATCCCAAAACCCTAATTTTGACCCATAACCCTATTTATAACCCAAACCCCTAATTTTGACCCAAAACCGTAATTCTGACCCAAAACCCTAATTTACACCCACAACCTAATTCTAACCCTAATTTAGTCCCAATACCCTAATTCAAACCCTATTTTTGTCCCAAAACCCTTTTTTTTAACTCAAAGCCCGACACCTTAATTTCGACCCAAAACCCAAATTTAGACCCAAAACCCTAAATTTTGACCCAAAAGCCTAATTTGGACACAAAACCGAGATTTTGACCCAAAACCCTATTTTTAACTCAAAAGCCAAATTCAAATCCAAACCCTAATGTTGACCACCCTAAATTTGATCCAAACCTAATTTTGACCCAAAACCCTAATCTTAACCCAAACCTAATTTAACCCAACCCAAAACCTTTTTGACCCCAAACCCTACTTCAACCCCCAACCCCAAATTTTGACCCAAAACCCTAATTTTCCAAACCCAAACCCAAAACCCTAATCACCCAAACCAACCTAATTTGCCAACCCTAAATTTTGACCCAACCCTAATTTTGACCCAAAACCCTAAATTTAACCCACAACCCTAATTCAAACCCTAATTTTGCCAAACCCTTTAAACCCTTTGACCCAAAACCCTAATTTTGACCCAAACCCTAAATTCTAACCCAAACCCCAAATTTTGACCCAAAACCCTAATTTGACCAAAACCCAAATTTTGACCCAAACCCTAATTTTTACCCAAAACCAAATTCAAACCCTAATGTACCCAAACCCTAAATTTGACCCAAAACCTAATTTACCCAAACCCAATTTTGCCCCAAAACCCTAATTTCAAACCTAACCTAATTTTGACCCAAACCCAAATTTTAACCCAAAACCCTAATTTTGACCCAAAACCCTAATTCTAACCCAAAACCCTAATTTAGACCCGAAACCCTAATTCAAAGCCAAACCCTAATCTTAACCCTAAACCTCAATTTGATCCCAAACCCTAAATTTGAACCAAAACCCTAATTTTGACCCAAACCCTAATTTTGACCCATAACCCAAACCCAATTTGACCCAAAACCCAAATTACCAAACCCTAATTTTGACCCAAAACCCTAATTCAAAACCTAAAACCCTAATTTGACCCAAAACCCTTTGACCCAAAACCCTAATTTTAAACCAAAACCCTAATTCAAACCCTATTTTTAACCCAAAACCCTATTTTTAACTCAAAACCAAATTCAACCCAAACCCTAATTCTGACCAAAACCCTAAATTTGACCCAAACCCAATTTTGACCCAAAACCCTACAAACCAATTTTGACCCAAAACCCTAATTTAAACCCTAAACCCTAATTCAAACCCTAAACCCTAATTTTGACCCAAAACCCAAATTTAAACCCAAATTTTGACCCAAACCCAATTTTGACCCAAAACCCTAATTACCCAAAACCCTAACAACCCATTTTTGACCCAAAACCCAAATTAACCCAAAACCCAAATTCAAACCCAAAACCCTAATTTTAACCCAAAACCCAAATTCTGACCCAAAACCCAAATTTTGACCAAACCCTAATTTGACCCAAACCCTAATTTTCCTAAACCCTATTTAAAACTCAAACCCAAATTCCCACCCTAATTCAAACCCAAATTCTGACCAAAACCCTAATTTTAACCCAAACCCTAAATTGGACCCAAAACCCTAATTTTGACCCAAAACCCTAATTTTTAACCCAAAACCCAAATTCAAACCCAAACCCAATTTGCCCAAAACCTAATTCTAACCCAAACCCTAATTTTGACCCAAACCCAAATTTTGACCCAAAACCCTAATTCAAACCCAAAACCCTAATTTTGACCAAACCCAAATCTGACCCAACCCAATTTTACCCCAAATCCTAATTTTGACCCAAACTAATTTGAACCCTATTTCAAAACCCAAACAACCCTAATTTTGACCCAAAACCCTAAATTTACCCACCCCCCTTTCCCAAACCTAATCCACCCAATTTTGACCCAAAACCCAAATTTGACCCACAAACCCAAATTATAACCCAAAACCCTAACTTGACCAAAACCCTAATTCAAAGCCTAAACCCTAATTTTGACCCTAACCCTAATTTTATCCTAAACCCTAACTTTTACCCAAAACCCTAATTCTAACCCTATTTTCCCAAAACCCTAATTTAAACCCAAACCCATATTTTAATCCAAAACCCTAAATCTTGACCCTAAACCCTAAATTTACCCAAAACCCAAATTTGACCCTAACCCTAATTTTGACCCAAACCCTAATTTTGACCTACAACCTACTTCTAACCCTAACTTAGACCCAATACCCTAATTCAAACCCTTTTTGTCCCAAAACCTTTTTAACTCAAAAACTATTTCCCAACCCTTGCCAAACCCTTTAAACTTGGCACAACCAATTTGGACCCAAAACCCTATTTTTACACCTTCAAACCTAAACCCTAATGTTGACCCAAACCCTAAATTTGACCTAACCCTAACTTTGACCCAAAACCCTAATTTGACCCACAACCTAATTCTAACCCTAATTTAGACCCAATACCCTAATTCAAACCCTTTGTCCAAAACCCTTTTTTAACTCAAACCCGACACCTTAATTTCGACCCAAAACCCAATTTTGACCCAACCCTAATTTTGACCCAAACCCTAATTGACCAAACCGAAATTCGACCCAAAACCCTATTTTTAACTCAAAAGCCAAATTCCCCCTAATGTTGACCCAACCCCTAAATTTGATCCAAACCTAACTTGACCCAAACCCAAATTCTACCAAAACCCTAATTGCCAAACCCACCCCTCACTAAACCCCAAATTCAACCCTGACCCTAATTTTGCCCAAAACCCTTTTACCAAACCCCAAAACCTACTTTGACCAAACCCCTAATTTTGACCCAACCCCCTCCAAACCTAATCCTAATTTTCCAAACCCAAATTTATCCAAAACCCTATTTTAATCCAAAACCCAAATTTTAATCCAAAACCCTAAATTTTGCCCAAACCCTAAATTTGACCCAAAACCCTAATTGGCCCAAAACCAAAATTTTGACCCACACCCTACCTAAAAAGCCTAAACCCAAATTTTGACCCAAAACCTAATTTATCCCAAACCCTAATTTGACCCAACCCTAATTTTAAAACCTAATTTTGACCCACTAAACCTAATTTCGACCCAAAACCCTAAATTTTAACCCAAACCCTAATTTTTGACCCAAAACCCTAAATTTAACCCAAAACCCATTTTGACCCACCTACTGCCAAAACCCAATTAACCCCTCAAACCCTAATTTTGTCCCAAACCCAATTTGACCCAAAACCTAATTCAAAACCTAATTTTGACCCAAAACCCAATTTTGACCCAAACCCTAATTTTGACCCAAAACCCTATTGGACCCTAAACCTAATTTGTCCCAAAACCCTAATTCTAACCCAACCCTAATTTACTAACCAATTTTAACCAAAACCAATTTTGACCCAAAACCCTATTTTGACCCAAAACCCTATTCTCAAACCCTCTACCAAACCCTAATTTTACCACCTAATTCACCCCAACCCTAATTTTCCACCTAAACCGAAACCCTAATTTTGCCCAAACCCAAATTTGACCTAAACCCTAATTTTGACCCAAACCCTAATTTTGACCAAACCCTAATTTACTAACCCTATCCAAACCAACTTTGACCCAAAACCCAAATTTTACCAAAACCATCTGACCAAAACCCTTTCAAACCCCATTTTCCACCTAATTTTACCTAAACCCTAAATTTGAACCCAAACCCTAATTTTACCCAAACCCTAATTTTGACCCAAACCCTAAATTAATCCAAACCCTAATTCAAACCCAAACCCTTTACCCAAAACCCCATTTGACCCAAAACCAATATAACCCAAATTTGACCAACCCCTAATTCAAGCCTAAACCCTAATTTGGACCCAAACCCTAATTTTGATCCAAAACCCTATTCTACCAACCCAACCCTAATTTTGTCCCAACCCAAATTCAAACCCAAACCCAAATTCCAACCCGAAACCCGAAATTTGACCCTAAACCCCAAATTTAACCCAAACCCCAAATTTGACCCAAACCCTAATTTTGACCCAAAACCCTAATTTGACCCAAAACCTAATTCAAACCCTAATTTTGACCCAAAACCCTAATTCAAACCTTTCCCAAAACCTTTTAACTCAAAGCCCACACCTTAATTTGACCCAAAACCCAAATTTCGACCCAAAACCCAAATTTTGACCCAAAACCCTAATTTGCCAACCAAATTTTGACCCAAAACCCTATTTTTAACTCAAAAGCCTAATTCCCTAACCCTAATTTTGACCCTAAACCTAACTTTGACCAACCCATGACCCAAACCCTAATTTTAACCCAAACCCTAATTCTAAACCCTAATTTTGACCCAAACCCTATTCAAACCCTTCCCAAACCCAAATTTTGCCCTAAACCCTAAATTTGCCCAAAACCCAAATTTGCCAAACCCAAAACCCAATTGACCCAAAACCCTAATTTGACCCAAAACCCAACTTTGACCCAAAACCTAATTTTTAACCCAAAACCCTAATTCAAACCCTAATTTTGACCCACAACCCTAAATTCTAACCCTAAACCCTAATTTTGACCCAAAACCCTAAATTTTGACCCAAAACCCTAATTTGGCCCAAAACCCTTTTCTAACCCTATTTTCCCCAACCCTATTAAACCCTTTTTCCCCAACCCTAAACCCATTCTGTCCCAAACCCTACCAAACTTGACCCAACCCAAATTTGACCCAAAACCAAACTCTGACCCAAAACCCTAATTTGGACACAAACCCAAATTCTGACCCAAAACCCTAATTCTGACCCAAAAGCCAAATTCAAACCCTTGCCCCCTAATTTTAATCCAAACCCCACTTTTGACCCAAACCCTAATTCAGACCAAAACCCAAATTTTGACCCAAAACCCAAATTCTAACCTAATTTACCAACCTCAACCCTTCTACCTAAACCCCAAATTTAACCCAAACCCTAATTTTAATCCAAACCCAATTTTGACCCAAAACCAAATTTACCCAAAACCCAAATTTGACCCAACCCAAATTTTAACCCAAAACCCTAATTTTGACCCAAAACCCTAATTCAACCTTCCTAAACCCAAATTTTACCACCAACCCAAAACAATTCTGACCCAAACCCAAATTTTAACCCAAACCCTTCCAAACCCTAATTTTGACCCAAAACCCAATTTAACCCAAACCCTAATTTTGACCCAAACCCAAATTTGACCTAAACCAAATTTTACCCATACCCTAATTCAAACTAAACTAAACCAAAACCCTAATTAAACCAAACAAATTTTGACCCAAAACCCAAATTATAACCCAAAACCCTAATTTAACCCAAAACCCTAATTTAATCCAAACCCTAATTTGACCCCAAACCCTAAATTTAACCCAAAACCCTAAATTTGACCCAAAACCCTAAATTCTAACCTATTTTTGTCCCAAACCCTAATTTAACCCGTAACCCAAATTTAAACCCAACACCCAAATTCCTAACCCAAACCCAATTTTAGACCAAACCCTAATTTTGACCAAACCCTAATTTTGACCCAAAACCCTAATTCAAACCCACCCTATTTAACCCAAACCCAATTCAAACCTATTTTGACCCAAAACCCTAAATTTGACCCAAAACCTAATTTTGACCAAAACCCTAAATTTGACCCACAACCCTAATTTACCCAAACCAATTTGACCCAAACCTAATTTTCCACCCAAAACCAATTACAAACCCTAATTTTGACCCAAAACCCTAATTCAACCCTACCCTATTTTGACCCCAAAACCCTAATTTTAATCCAAAACCCTAAATTTTACCTAAACCCTAATTCTCCAAACCCTATTTTGACCAAAACCCAATTTAACCCAAAACCCTATTTTTAACCAAACCCTAACTAACCTAAACCCTAATTTAACCCAAACCCTAAATTTGACCCAAACCCTAATTTTGACCCAAAACCCTAATTTAGACCCACAACCTAATTCTAACCCTAATTTAGACCCAATACCCTAATTCAAACCCTTGTCCCAAACCTTTCTTAACTCAAAGCCCGACACCTTAATTTCGACCCAAAACCCAAATTTTGACCCAAAACCCTAAATTTTGACCCAAACCCTAATTTGGCCAAACCAATTTTGACCCAAAACCCTAATTTTACCTCAAAAGCCAAATTCAAACCCTAAGTTGACGCAAAACCCTAAATTTGCCAAACCCTAATTTTGACCCAAAACCCTAATTCAACCAAAACCCTAATTTTGTCCCAAACCCTAATTTTGACCCAAAACCCTAATTTTGACCCAAACCCAAATTTTGACAAACCCAAATTCAAACCCAAAACCCTAATTTTGACCCAAAACCCAAATTCTAACCAAAACCCTAAATTTGACCCAAAACCCTAATTCAAACCTAAACCCTAATCCTGACCCTAAACCCAAATTTTGATCCTAAACCCTAAATTTTAACCAAAACCCTAATTTACCCTATTTTTTCCCAAAACCCAAATTTAACCCAAACCCATTTTAACCCAAAACCCTAAATTCCCCAAACCCAAATTTGCCTAACTAAATTTGACCCAAACCCTAATTACCAAACCCTAATTTAGACCCAAAACCTATAAATATTTACCCAAAACCCATTTTGACCCAAACCCTAATTCTACCCAAAAGCCAAATCAACCCTAATTGACCCAAACCCTAAATTTGACCAAACCCTAATCTGACCCAAAACCTAATTAACCAAAACCCAATCCAATTTCCCAACCCTAAATTTGACCAAACCCTAATTTTGACCCAAAACCCAAATTTTCCAAACCCTAATTTAACCAAACCCTAATTACAAACCCTAATTTTGACCCAAAACCCTAATTCTACCAAAACCCTAATTTGACCCAAACCCAATTTTGACCCAAACCCAATTTTAACCACAACCAAACCCCTATTTCCCAACCCTAATTTTGACAAACCCATTAACCTAAACCCTAAATTTGACCCAAAACCCTAAATTTAAAAACCCAATTGGCAAAAACTTTGACCCAAACCCTAATTTGACCCAAACCCTAATTTAGACCAAACCCCTAATTCAAACCTTTTTTGTCCCAAACCCTAATTAACACACCAATTTGCCAAACCAAATTCAAAACCCAAATTTTGCAAACCCAATTTTGACCCAAAACCCCAAATTTTAACCAAACCAAAATTAAACCCTAAACCCAATTGACCCAAAACCCTAAATTTGCCCAAACCCTATTTGGACCCAAACCCCTAATTTTGACACCAAAACCCAATTTTGACCCTAATTCAAAACCATTTTTACCCAAAACCCAATTTTTAACCCAAAACCCAAATTTTGACCCAAAACCCAAATTTTGACCCAAAACCCAAATTTGACCCAAACCCTAATTTGACCCAAAACCCAAATTTACCCAAACCCTAATTTTACCAAACCCAATTTGCAAACCCTAATTTTGACCCAAACCAATTTTGACCCAAAACCCTAATTCGCCAAACCCTATTTGCCAAAACCCAAATTTACAAACCTAATTTTACCCAAAACCCAAATTGACCCAAAACCCTAATTTAGACCCAAAACCCTAATTTTGACCCTAAACAATAATTTTAACCCAAAACCCGAATTTGACCAAAACCCTATTGCCAAAACCCTAATTTTGACCAACCCATTTGACCTAAACCCTAAATTTTAACCAAAACCCTAATCTACCCTTTTTTCCCAAAACCCAAATTTAACCAAACCCAAATTTAACCCAAACCCAAATTTTGACCCAAAACCTAATCAAACCCTAATTTGACCCAAACCCTAATTTTGACCCAAAACCCTAATTTAGACAAAACCCTATAAACCCTACCCAAAACCCTAATTTTGACCAAACCTAATTTTGACCCAAAACCCTAATTTAACTCAATCCAAATTCAAACCTAATTGCAAAACCCTAATTTGATCCAAACCAATTTCCAACCCAATCGACCCAAAACCCTAATTTTGACCCCACCAAAATTTAACCCAAAACCCTAATTTTGACCAAAACCCTAATTCAAAGCCTAAACCCTAATTTTGACCCAACCCTAATTTTGATCCTAAACCCAAATTTTAACCAAAACCCTAATTCTAACCCTATTTTTGTCCCAAACCCTAGATTTAACCCAAACCCAAATTTTAATCCAAAACCCTAATTTTGACCCAAAACCCTAAATTTAGCCTAACCCTAAATTTGACAAACCCTAATTTGACCCAAAACCCTAATTTAGACCCACACCTAATTCAACCCACTTAGACCCAAACCCTAATTCAAACCCTTTTCTAACTCAAACCAACCCAATTTGACCCAACCCAAATTTGCAACCTAATCTGACCCAAAACCCTAATTTGGACGAAAACCTAATTTTGACCCAAAACCTATTTTTAACCAAACCTAATTATAACCCTAATTTGCCCAAAACCCTAAATTTGTCCAAACCCTAATTTTCCCAAAACCCTAATTTAACCCAAAACCCTAATTTTGCCAAAACCAAATTACCAAACCCTAATTCAACCCAAACCTCAAACCCTTTTTCAAAACCCTAAATTTGACCCAAACCCAATTTTGACCCAAAACCCTAAATTTACCAAACCCTAATTTTGACCCAAACCTAATTTTCCACCCTTAAACCCAAACCTAATTCAAACCCTAATTTGACCCAAAACCCTAATTCAAACCCAACACCCTAATTTTGACCCAAAACCCTAATTTGAATCCAAAACCCTAATTTTGACCCAAACCCTAATTTTGAAAAACCCTAATTTAGACCCAAAACCCTAATTTGACCCAAAACCCTAATTAAAACCCTAATTTGACCCAAACCCTAATTTTGATCCAACCCTAAATTTGACCCAAAACCCTAATTCAACCCAAACCCTAATTTTGACCCAAACCCTAATTTTGACCCAAACCCCAAATTTTGACCCAAACCCTAATTTGACCCAAAACCCTAATTCACCCAAACCCTAACTTTGACCCAAAACCCAAATTCTAACCTAACCTATTTTTGACCAAAACCCTAATTAACCTAAACCCTAATTTTGACCCAAACCCAAATTTTGCCCAAACCCCCAATTTTGACCCAAACCCTAATTTTGCCCAAACCCTAATTTTAACCCAAACCCTAATTAAACCAAACCCTAATTTTCCCAAAACCCTAATTTGCCCCAAACCCTAAATTTAACCCAAAACCCTAAATTTGACCCAAACCTAAATCTGACCCAAAACCCTAATTTTGACCCAAAACCCTAATTTTGACCCAACCTTTTAACCCTTTTTTGTCCCAAAACCCAATTCAACCTAAACCCTAATTTTGACCCAAAACCCTAATTTTAACCAAACCCTAAATTTTAACCCAAAACCCTAATCCAACCCTATTTTGACCCAAAACCCTAATTTCCCACCCCTAAATTTTAACCACCAAATTTTAACCCAACCTAAATTTTGACCAAAACCCTAATTTTCCAAACCCTAATTTTGACCCAAAACCCTAACTAACCAAACCTAATTTTACCCAAAACCCTAATTCTAACCCTTTTTTAACCCAAAACCCAATTTTAACTCCAAAACCCTATTTGACCCTAAACCCTAAATTTAACAAAACCCTAAATTTGACCCATAACCCTAATTTTGACCAAAACCCTAATTTAGAAAACCCAATGACCCAATACCCTATACCCTTTTTCCCAAAACCTAAAACCTAATTTTACCAAACCTAATTTGACAACCCTAATTTTGACCCAAAACCTAATTTACCCAAAACCTTTGCCCAACCAAATTTTGACCAACCAAATTCACTACCCTAATTTTAACCCAAACCCTAAATTTGACCCAAACCCAAATTTACCCAAAACCCTTTTGACCCAAAACCTAATAAACCTAATTAACCTAATTTAGACCAAAACCTAATTAAAAAAAACCCTTTTAACAAACCTAATTGACCAAAACCCAAATTTGACCCAAAACCAAATTGACAAAACCAATGACCCAAACCGATTTGACCAAACCCTAATTTCCCCCAAAACCAATTCAAACCCTAATTTTGACCCAAACCCTAATCCAACCTATTTTTGACCCAAACCCTAAAAACCCTAATTTTACCTAATTTGCCAACCCTAATTTGACCAACCCAAATTTGACCCTAAACCTAATCAACCCTAATTTTGACCCAAAACCCTAATTACCTAAAGCCTAATTTTGACCCAAACAATCCAAAACCCTAATTTTGACCCAAAACCCTAATTTTGATCCAAAACCCTAATTTTAACCAAAACCCTAATTCTACCTATTTTGCAAAACCCAAATTTAACCAAACCCAAATTTTAACCCAAACCCTAATTTTGACCCTAAACCCTAAATTTAACCCAAAACCCTAATTGACCAAAACCCTAATTTTGACCCAAACCTAATTTAGACCCAAAACCTAATTCAAACCCTTTTGACAAACCTATAAATTTTTTGTCCCAAATTAAAAACTAATTTTCAAACCCAAATTTGACCAAAACCTAAATTTGACCCAAACCTAATTTGACCAAACAAATTTGACCCAAAACCCTATTTCAACCAAAAAAACCCTAATTTTGCCCAAACCCTAATTTTGATCCAAAACCTAATTTTAACCCAAACCCTAATTAACCTAAACTAATTTTGACCCAAAACCCTAATTTGACCCAAACCTAAATTTGACCCAAAACCCTAATTTAAAACCCTAATTTTACAAACCCTAATTTTACCTAAACAAATTTAACCAAATAATTTATCTAATTTAAAACCTAATTTTACCAACTAATTTTGACAAAACCTAATTTTACCCAAAACCCTAATTTCCACCAATTTACCAAAACCTAATTCAAACCTTTTTAACCCTATCAAACCTTTGACCTAAAACCCAATTTTGACCCAAAACCTAAATTTTGACCTAAACCCTAAATTTAAAAAACCTAAATTGACCCTAAACCCTAATTTGACCCAAAACCTAATTTTGACCCACAACCCTAATTTTAACCCAAACCCAATTCCAACTTTTTTCCCAAACCTTTTTAACCAAAACCACACCCTAATTTTGACCCAAAACCCAAATTTTGATCCAAAACCCTAAATTTTACCCAAAACCCTAATTTTGACCCAAACCAAATTTACCCAAAACCTATTTTCAACCCAAAGCCAAATTAAACCTAAACCTAATTTTGACCCAACCCTAATTCCAAACCCTAATTTTGACCCAAAACCCTAATTTAGACCCAAACCTAATTCTAACCCAATTTAGACCCAATACCCTAACCCAAACCCTTTTTGTCCCAAAACCCTTTTAACTCAAAGCCCGACACTTAATTCGACCCAAAACCAAATTTTGACCCAAAACCCTAAATTTTGACCCAAAACCCTAATTTTGACCAAACCCAATTTTGACCCAAACCCTATTTAGACCCAAAAACTAATCCAAACCCTAATTTAGACCCAAAACCCTAAATTTGATCCAAAACCCTAATTTGACCCAAAACCCTAATTCAAACCTAAACCCAATTTTGACCCAAAACCAATTGACCCAAACCCAATGACCCAAACCCTAATTTGACCAAAACCCTAATTCAAACCCTAAACCCTAATTTTGACCCAAAACCCAAATTATAACCTAAACCCTAATTTTGACCAAAACCCTAATTCAAAGCCTAAACCCTAATTTTGACCCCAACCCTAATTTTGATCCTAAACCCTAAATTTTAACCAAAACCCTAATTCTACCCATTTTTTCCCGAAACCCAAATTTAACCCAAACCCAAATTTTAACCCAAAACCCTAAATTTTGACCCTAAACCTAAATTAAACCAAACCCTAAATTTGACCCAAACCCTAATTTTGACCCAAAACCCTAATTTAGACCCAATACCCTAATTCCCCCTTTTTGTCCCAAAACCCTAATTTTGACAAAACCCAAATTTTGACCCAAACCCTAATTTTTAACCAATAGCCAAACAAACCCTAATGTTGACCCAAAACCCTAAATTTGACCCAAACCTAATTTGACCCAATACCCTAATTTTAACCCAAACCCTAATTTGACCACCAAAATTATACCTAGCCCTAATTTTGACCCAAAGCCCTAATTCAAAGCCTAAACCCTAATTTTGACCCCGAACCCTAATTTTGATCCCAAACCCAATTTTAACCAAAACCCTAATTCTAACCCTATTTTGTCCCAAACCCTAATTTAACCCAAACCCAAATTTTAACCCAAACCCAAATTTTGACCCTAACCCCTAAATTTACCCCAAATTTGACCCAAACCCTAATTTTGACCCAAAACCCTAATTTAGACCCACAACCTAATTCTAACCCAATAGACCCAAATAATTCAACCCTAACTTTAACCCACACCTTAATTTACCCAAAACCCAAATTTTGACCCTAAACCCTAAATTTAAGCCGTAACCCTAAATTTGACCTAACCCTAATTTTGACCGAAACCCTAATTTAGACCCACAACCTAATTCTAACCCTAATTTAGACCCAATACCTAATCAACTTTTTGTCCCAAAACCTTTACACGACACTAATTTGACCCAAAACAATTTTGCCAAAACCTAAATTTGACCAAAACCTAATTTGGACCAAGAAATTTTGACCCAAAACCCTATTTTTAACTCAAAGCCAAATTCAAACCTAAACCTAATGTTGACCCAACCCTAAATTTGACCCGTAACCCTAAATTTTGACCCAAAACCCTAATTTAGACCCACAACCTAATTCTAACCCTAATTTAGACCAATACCCTAATTCAAACCCTTTTTTGTCCCAAACCCTTTTTTAACTCAAGCCGACACCTAATTTGACCCAAACCCAAATTTTGACCCAAAACCCTAAATTTTGACCCAAAACCCTAATTTGACACAAACCAATTTTGACCCAAAACCCTATTTTTACCTCAAAACCAAATTCAAACCCTAATGTTGACACAAAACCCTAAATTTGATCCAAAACCTAATTTTGACCCAAAACCCTAATTAAAGCAAACCCTAATTTTACCACCTAAATTTGATCCAAACCATTTGACCCAAACAATTTGACCCAAACCCTAATTCAAACCCTAAACCCTAATTTTGACCCAAAACCCAAATTTTAACCTAAGCCCTAATTTTGAAAAACCCTAATTCAAAGCCTAAACCCTAATTTTGACCCAAACCCTATTTTATCCTAAACCCTAAATTTTAACCAAAACCCTATTCCCTAATTTTCCAATTTAACCAAACCCAAATTTTAACCAAAACCCTAAATTTTGACCCTAAACCCTAAATTTAACCAAAACCCTAATTTGACAAACCCTAATTTTGACCCAAAACCCTAATTTAGACCCAATACCCTAATTCTAACCCTTTTTGTCCCAAAACAATTTGAAAAACCCATTTTTTGACCCAAACCCTATTTTTAACTCAAACCAAATTCAAATATTTGACCCAAAACCTAAATTTGACCCAAAACCCTAATTTAAACAAAACCTAATTTTGACCCACAATTTGACCCCCCTCATACCCACCTATTTGACCAAAACCCTAATTACCAAACCCTTTTTGACCATTTGACCAACCCTATTTTACCTAAACCCTAATTTTAACCAAAACCCTAATTTTACAACCAATTTTGACCCAAAACCCTAAATTTAACCTAACCCTAATTTTAACCAAAACCCTATTTGACCCAACTTAATTTTAAACCTAATTTTACCCAAACCCTATTTACCCAAAACCTAATTTTGACCCCACCCTATTGACCAACCTAATTTACAACCCTAATTTTGACCCAAAACCCTAATTACCTTTTACCCAAACCCTTTAACACTAATGACCAAACCCAAATTTTGACCCAAACCCTAAATTTTGACCAAAACCCTAATTTGACAAACCCTAATTTTGACCCAAAACCTAATTTAACCCAAAACCAACAAACCCTAATTTTAACCCAAAACCCTAATTTTGACCCAAAACCCTAATTTTACAAACCTAATTCAAACCAAAACCAATTTTGACCCCAAACCCTAATTTTGACCCAAACCCTAATTTTGACCCAAACCTAATTTTACCAAACCCTAATTTTAACCAAAACCTAATTTTGACCCAAAACCCAAATTTTAACCCAAAACCCTAATTTTGACCCAAAACCCTAATTAACCAAACCCAATTTGACCCAAAACCTAATTTTGCCAAACCCTAAATTTTAGACCCAAAACCCTAATTCTAACCCTTTTTGTCCCAAAACCCTAATTTTAACCGAACCTAATTTTACCCCAAACCCTAATTTGACCCAAAACCCTAAATTTTGACCCAAAACCCTAAATTTGACCACCTAATTTTGACCCAAAACCCTAATTTTCCACCCTTCAAACCTCAACCCTAATTTTGACCCAAAACCCAATTTTCCAAACCCTATTTTTGACCCAAAACCTTAAAGCCTAAACCCTAATTTTGACCCAAAACCCTAAATTTTGACCCTAAACCCTAATTTGACCCAAAACCCTAATTCTACCAAACCCTAATTTTGACCCAAAACCTAATTTTAACCCAAAACCCTAATTTTAACCAAAACCCTAATAAACCACCTAATTTTGACCCAAACCCTAATTTTAACCTAAACCTAAATTTACCAAACCCTAATTTACCCAACCTAATTTGCCCAAACCCTAAATTTAACCATACCCTATTCAAACCCTTTTTTTCCCAAAACCCTTTTAACCAAAACCAATTTGACCCAAAACCCTAATTTTGACCCAAAACCTATTATGACCCAAACCTAAGACAAAACAATTTTGACCCAAAACCTATTTAACCAAAACCAAACAAACCAAATTTGACCCAAAACCCTAAATTTGACCCAAACCTAATTTGACCCAAACCCTAATTTTGACCCAAAACCATTTGACCCAAAAATTTTAAAAACCCTATTTGCAAACCCTAATTTTAACCTAAACCTAATTTTGACCCAAAACCTAATTTTAACCCAAAACCCAAATTCCAAAACCCTAATTTTAAAAACCCTAATTTAAAACCAATTTGACCTAAACCTAATTTACACCTTTAGACCCAAAACCCTAATTAAACCTATTGACCAAACCCAAATTTAACCCAAAACCCTAATTTTGACCCAAAACCAAACCCAATTTGACCAAAACCCTTCAAAAAATTTTGACCCAAAACCTAATTTACCAAACCTAATTAACCTAAACCCAAATTTACAAAACCCTAAATTTGACCAAACCCAATTTGACCCAAAACCCTAATTTAGACCCAAACCTAATTCTAACCCTAATTTAGACCCAAAACCCTAATTCAAACCCTTTTCCACAAACACCCAAAACCCAATTTGACCCAAAACCAATTTTGACCCAAAACCCTAATTTTGACACAAAACCTAATTTTGACCCAAACCTAATACCAAAACCTAAACCTAATTTTGAAATTAAAACCTAATTTTCAAAACCCTAATTCCAACCAATTTACCAAACCCTAAATTTGACCAAATATTACCCAAAAAATTTGACCCAAACCCTAATTTTACCCTAACCTAATTTTGACCAAAACCCATCAAACTATTTGACCAAAACCCTAATTAACCAAAACCTAATTTTGAAAACCCAAATTTTCAAAACCCTAATTACCAAAACCTAATCAACCCTATTTGTCCCAAAACCAAATTTAAAACAAACCTAATAAACCTAATTACCCAAACCAAATTTTAAACCCTAAATTTACCAAACCTAATTTTACCCAAAACCCTAATTTTGACCCAAATAATAAATTTTGACCAAAACCCTAATTTGACTAAACAATTTGACCAAAACCCTAATTTTAACCAAAACAATATCCAAACCCTATTTAACCAAACCATTTAACCCAAACCCTAATTTGACAAACCTAAATTTACCAACCCAAATTTAACCCCCTAATTTTGACCAAAACCCTAATTTACAAACCCTAATTTGACCAAACCCTAATTTGATAACCCTAATTTTGACCCAAAACCCTAATACAACCTTGCCCAAAACCCTAATAAACCTAACCCAAATTACCCAACTAATTTTGACCCAAAACCTAAATTTAAGAACCCTAATTTGACCAAAACCCTAATTTTAACCTAAACCTAATTTTGACCCGAACCTAATTTTACCTAACCAAACCTAATTCAAACCTTTTTAACTCAAACGAAACCCAATTTTAACCCAAACCCTAAATTTTGACCCTAAACCCTAAATTTAACCTAAACCCTAAATTTGACCCAAAACCCTAATTTTGACCCAAACCCTAATTTAGACCCACAACCTAATTCTAACCCTAATTTAGACCCAATACCCTAATTCAAACCCTTTTGTCCCAAACCTTTTAACTCAAAGGCGACACCTTAATTCGACCAAAACCCAATTTTGACCCTAAACCCTAAATTTTGACCCAAAACCTAATTTGGACAAAACCAAATTTGACCAAACCCTATTTTAACTCAAAGCCAAATTAAACCTAAACCCTAATTTTGACCCAAAACCCGAAATTTGACCTAACCCTAATTTTGACCCAAACCCTAATTTAGACCCACAACCTAATTCTAACCCTAATTTAGACCCAATACCCTAATTCAAACCTTTTTTGTCCCAAAACCTTTTTTAACTCAAAGGCCGACACCTTAATTTCGACCCAAAACCCAAATTTTGACCCAAAACCCTAAATTTTGACCCAAAACCCTAATTTGGACACAAAACCGAGATTTTGACCCAAAACCCTATTTTTACCTCAAAAGCCAAATTCAAACCCTAATGTTGACACAAAACCCTAAATTTGATCCAAAAACCTAATTTTGACCCAAAACCCTAATTCAAAGCCTAAACCCTAATTTTGACCCAAAACCCTAAATTTGATCCAGAAACCTAATTTTGACCCAAACCCGAAATTTGACCCGAAACCCTAATTCAAACCCTAAACCCTAATTTTGACCCAAAACCCAAATTATAACCTAGAGCCCTAATTTTGACCGAAAACCCTAATTCAAAGCCTAAACCCTAATTTTGACCCTTAACAATTATTTTGATCCTAAAACCTAAATTTTAAACAAAAAACTAATTCTTACCCTATTTTTGTCCCTAAAACCTAGATTTAACCTGAACCCAAATTTTAATCCAAAACCCTAAATTTTGACCCAAACCCTAAATTTACCTCCTAAATTTGACCCAGACCCTAATTTTGACCCAAAACCCTAATTTAGACCCAATACCTAATTCAAACCCTTTTGTCCCAACCCTAATTTAAAAAACAATTTTGACCCAAAACCCTATTTTTAACTAACCAAATTCAAACCCTAATGTTGACCCAAAACCTAAATTTGATCCCAAACCTAATTTGACCCAATACCCTAAATTTGACCCAAACAATTTTGACCCAACCAAAATTATAACCCAAACCCTAATGTTGACCAAAACCCTAATTCAAAGCCTAAACCCTAATTTTGACCCCGAACCCTAATTTTGATCCTAAACCCTAAATTTTAACCAAAACCCTAATTCTAACCCTATTTTGTCCCAAACCCTAGATTTACCAACCCAAATCTAATCCAAACCCTAATTTTGACCCTAAATCCTAAATTACAAACCCTAAATTTGACCCTAACCAATTTTGACCCAAAACCCTAATTTAGACCCACAACCTAATTCTAACCCCAATTTAGACCCAATACCCTAATTCAAACCCTTTTTTAACTCAAAGCCCGACACCTTAATTTCGACCCAAAACCCTTTTGACCCCCCATTTCAACCTTTTGAACCTATTTTGAAAACCTTTTAGACCCCCCTATCCTATTTTCCCCTTTTCCCTTTACCCTTTCTTTGACCAAACCAATTTGACCCAAAACCTAATTTGGACCCAAACCAAATTTTGACCCAAAACCTATTTAACCCAAAACCAATTACCCAAAACCCTAATTTGACCAAACCCTAATTTGACCCAAAACCCTATTTGACCCAAACCCTAATTTTGACCCAAACCTAATTCAACCCTACCCAAACCCTAATTCAAACCCTTTTGTCCCAAACCCTTTAACTCAAACGACACCTAATTTTGACCCAAAACCCAAATTTTGACCCAAAACCCTAAATTTTGACCCAAAACCCTAATTTGGACACAAACCGAAATTTTGACCCAAAACCCTATTTTACCTCAAAAGCCAAATTACCCTAATTTTGACACAAAACCCTAAATTTGATCCAAAACCCTATTTTGACCCAAAACCCTAATTCAAAGCCTAAACCCTAATTTTGACCCAAAACCCTAAATTTGATCCAAACCTAATTTTCAAACCTAATTTTGACCCGAAACCCTAATTCAAACCCTAAACCCTAATTTTGACCCAAAACCCAAATTCTAACCTAAACCTAATTTAACCAAAACCCTAATTTAAGCCTAAACCCTAATTTTGACCCTAAACCCTAATTTTGATCCTAAACCCTAAATTTTAACCAAAACCCTAATTCTCCCTATTTTTGTCCCAAAACCCAAGATTTAACCCAAACCCAAATTTTAATCCAAAACCCTAAATTTTGACCCTAAACCCTAAATTAAGCTAACCCTAATTATTACCCTAAACCCTAATTTTGACCCAAAACCCTAATTTAGACCAAAACCCTAATTCAAACCCTTTTGTCCCAAAACCCTAATTTAACAAAACCCAAATTTTGACCCAAAACCTATTTTTAACTCAAAAGCCAAATTCAAACCCTAATTTTGACCCAAAACCCTAAATTTGATCAAAACCTAATTTTGACCCAAACCCTAATTTGACCCAAAACCAATTTTGACCCAACCAAATTATAACCGACCTAATTTTGACCAAAAGCCCTAATTCAAAGCCTAAACCCTAATTTTGACCCTAAACCCTAATTTTGATCCTAAACCTAAATTTAACCAAAACCCTAATTCTAACTCTATTTTTGTCCCAAAACCCTAAATTTAACCCAAACCCAAATTTTAATCCAAAACCTAAATTTTGACCCAAACCTAAATTTAACCAAACCCTAAATTTGACCCAAAACCCTAATTTTGACCCAAACCCTAATTTAGACCCAAAACCTAATTCTAACCCAATTTAGACCCAATACCTAATTTTAACCCAAATTAATCACCCAAACCTAATTTTGACCCAAAACCCTAAATTTACACCTAAATTTGACCAACCTAATTTTGAAAAACCCTAATTTAGACCCAACCTTAACCTAATTTAGACCCAAAACCTAATTCAACCTTTTACCCACCTAACTTAAAACTTAATTTGACCCAAACCAAATTTTGACCCCTATTTTGACCCAAAACCTAATTTGGACCAAAACCAAATTTTGTCCCAAAACCCTATTTCAACTCAAAACCAAATTCAAACAAACCTAATTTTGACCCAAAACCCTAAATTTGACCCAAAACCTAATTTTGACCCAAAACCCTAATTTGACCCCAACCTATTATATTCAAACCTAATTAACCTTTTGTCCAAAACCCTTAACTCAAACCTAATTTACCAAACCCAATTTTGACCCAAAACCCTAAATTTTGACCAAAACCCTAATTTTGACCAAACCAAATTTGACCCAATACCTTTTTACCTCAAAACCTAATTCAAACCCTAATTTTGACCCAAACCTAAATTTGATCCAAAACCTATTTTGACCCAAAACCCTAATTAAACCTAAACCCTAATTTTGACCCAAACCCTATTTACCAAACCTAATTTTGACCTTTGACCCAAAATTTGCAAACCTAATTCCACCCCTATTTTGACCCAAAACCCAAATTATAACCTAAACCCTATTTTGACAAAACCCTAATTCAAAGCCTAAACCCTAATTTTGACCCTAAACCCTAATTTTGATCCTAAACCTAAATTTTAACCAAAACCCTAATTCTAGCCCTATTTTTGTCGAAACCCAAGATTTAACCATAACCCAAATTTTAATCCAAACCTAAATTTTGACCTAAACCCTAAATTTAACAAACCTAAATTTGACCCAAACCCTAATTTTGACCCAAACCTAATTTAGACCCAATACCCTAATTAACCCTTTTTGTCCCAAAACCTAATTTGAAAACAAATTTGACCCAAAACCCTATTTTAACTAAAGCCAAATAAACCAATGTTGACCAAAACCCTAAATTTGATCCAAAACCTAATTTTGACCCAAAACCTAATTTGACCCAAAAAATTTGACCAACCAAAATTATAACCCAAAACCCAATTTTGACCAAAACCCTAATTCAAAGCCTAAACCTAATTTTGACCCAAAACCTAATTTTGATCCAAACCTAATTAACAAAACCTAATTAACCCTATTTGCAAACCTAATTAACCCAAAAAAAAATTTGAAAATAACCAATTTGAAACAATTTGAAAATTAACCACTAATTCTAACATAACCTACAAAATTTTAACCCAAAACCTAAATTTTGACCCTAAACCTAAATTTAAGAAACCCTAAATTTGAAACCCTAATTTTGACCAAAACCCTAATTTAGACCAACAACCTAATTCTAACCTAATTTAGACCCAATACCCTAATTCAAACCTTTTGTCCCAAAACCTTTAACTCAAAGGCCGACACCTAATTTCACCCAAAACCCTAAATTTGGACAGAAAACCGAAATTTTGTCCCAAAACCCTAATTTGGACAGAAAACCGAAATTTTGACCCAAAACCCTATTTTTAACTCAAGCCAAATTGAAACCTTAAACCCTAATGTTGACCCAAAACCCTAAATTTGACACAACCTTAATTTTGTCCCAAAACCCTAATTTAGACCCACAACCTAATTCTAACCCTAATTTAGACCCAATAACCTAATTCAAACCCTTATTTTGTCCCAAAACCCTTTTTTTAACTAAAAGCCCGACACCTAATTTCGACCCAAACCCAATTTTGACCCAAAACCCTAAATTTTGACCCAAACCCTAATTTGGACACAATACCGAGATTTTGACCCAAAACCCTATTTTTACCTCAAAAGCCAAATTCAAACCCTAATGTTGACACAAAACCCTAAATTTGATCCAAAAACCTAATTTTGACCCAAAACCCTAATTCAAAGCCTAAACCCTAATTTTGACCCAAAACCCTAAATTTGATCCAGAAACCTAATTTTGACCCAAACCCGAAATTTGACCCAAAACCCTAATTCAAACCCTAATCCCTAATTTTGACCCAAAACCCAAATTATAACCTAGAGCCCTAATTTTGACCGAAAACCTTAATTCAAAGCCTAAACCCTAATTTTGACCCTGAACCCTTATTTTGATCCTAAACCCTAAATTTTAACCAAAACCCTAATTCTAGCCCTATTTTTGTCCCGAAACCCAAGATTTAACCCAGAACCCAAATTTTAATCCAAAACCCTAAATTTTGACCCTAAACCCTAAATTTAAGCCAGAACCCTAAATTTGACCCAGGACCCTAATTTTGACCCAAAACCCTAATTTAGACCCAATACCCTAATTCAAACCCTTTTTTTGTCCCAAAACCCTAATTTGGACAGAAAACCGAAATTTTGACCCAAAACCCTATTTTTAACTCAATAGCCAAATTCAAACCCTAATGTTGACCCAAAACCCTAAATTTGATCCAGAAACCTAATTTTGACCCAATACCCGATATTTGACCCAAAACCGAAATTTTGACCCACAACCAAAATTATAACCCAGAGCCCTAATTTTGACCAAAAGCCCTAATTCAAAGCCTAAACCCTAATTTTGACCCTGAACCCT
>JAUPTC010001528.1:0-23995 GCA_030762895.1 Sophora flavescens
ATACCCTATATTGGTGCAAACTCATTTGGAAGAGTTTCATTCCACCTTCAAAATCCTTCCTAGTTTGGAGACTGATGCTCTCAAAAATGCCAACTGATGATAATCTTAGAGCTAGGGGTTGTGTCATTGTTTCTATCTGCCCACTGTGTTATGCAACTAAGGAGACGGAGAATCATGTTTTCCTTAGCTGTAGTTTCTCATCTGTCCTATGGAGTTGGCTTGGTAGTGCTTTGACTGCGATCTAGACACGACCTCTGTTGCTGTCTCGTTTGATCGCTGTCCGTAGATTCAGCAGCAGCCAAGGCAGGGACATAGTCTTGGCTGCTATTATTAACACAATCTCGGTCATTTGGCTTTGCAGAAATAGTATAAAGTTCAGGAGCAAGGTTTTATCTTCCAGGCATGCCATCAGCCTCATCATGGCAAATACTCACCTAGCGGGCTCATTGTCTAAAGGGACTGCAAACAATTCAATGGATGATTTTAAGGTGGTCAAGTTTTTTTTCTGTGGAGTGTCATGCTCCTAAAGCCGGTGGCATCAAACAGGTGGATTGGCTGCCTCCCTCGATTGGTTAGATAAAATGCAACTCTGATGGATCAGCTAAGGGTTGTCCTGGGTATGCTGCTGCTGGAGGCATTTTCAGGGATTCAAATGGGAGAGTGTTGGGTTGCTTTTCGGAGTTCCTTGGTATAGTTACTGCTCTCCATGCAGAATTTGTAGCCGCAATGATGGGAATTGAATTTGCCCAGCAGAAGGGTTGGTCCTCTTTGTGGGTTGAATGCGATTCAAAGGTGGTGGTTGACGCTTTCATCTTTAACAGTAAGTCCCTTGGCAGCTTCATAACAGATGGGAAAATTGCAAAGTCCTTTGTAGAGGCATGTTCTTCCGGGTGACTCACATTTATAGGGAAGGAAATAGTTGTGCAGATGGTTTAGCTAATTATGGTGTGGCAAGCCATTGTTCTAACTGGTGGGACACTGTCCCTGACTTTATTAGGGATGAATCTATTCGAAATAGTATTGGCTTGCCTAACTATAGGTTCAGTTGATTGTTTTTCCCTCATGGGTTTTGGTTTGTTGTCCCCCCATGCTTTTCCTTGTAATCTTTTTTATTTTCAATCTATGTTGGCTTGCGGCAGATGATTGTTAGTAGTTGGGGTGCCAACCTAGTTGGGATGCCTTCTTCAATAGTGATGCCTTAGCATGCCATAGCATTTATTAAAAAAACCCAAAACCCTATTTTTAACTCAAAACCCTAATTCAAACCATAAACGCTAATTTTGACCCAAAACCCTAATTTTGACCCAAAACCCTAATTATAACCCAAAACCCTAATTTTAAACCAAAGCCCTGATTTTGACCCAAAACCCTAATTCTAACCCTATTTTTTACCCAAAACCCAATTTTAACCTCAAAACCCTATTTCAAACCCTAAACCCTAACTTTGACCATCAACCCAAAATTTGACCCAAAAACCTAATTTTAACTCGAAACCCTAATTTTAACCCAAAACCCTAATTCTAACCATATTTTTGACCCAAAACCCTACTTTAACTCAAAACCTTAATTCAAACCCTAAACCCTAATTTTGACCCAAAACCCAAATTTGAACCCAAAACCATATTTTAAACTCAAAACCCTAATTCAAACCCTAAACCCTAATTTTGATCCTAAACCTTAAATTTGACCCAGAACCCTAATTTTTCCCAAAACCCTAATTTTAACCCAAAACCCTAATTCTAACCCTATTTTTGACCCAAAACCCTATTTAAACCACAACACCAAATTCAAATACTAAACAATAAATTTGAACCATAACCCTAATTTTGACCCGAAACCCTAATTTTACCCAACAGCCTAATTCTAACCCTAAAACCTAATTTTGACCCATAACCCTAATCTTGACCCGACACCCTAATTTTCCCCAAAATCCTAATTGTAACACAAATTCTAACCCTAAGCCCTAATTTTGACACAGAACCCTAATTTTAACCCAAAACCCTAATTCTAACCCTATTTTGACCCAAAACCCTATTTTTAACTCAAAACCCTAATTCAAACCCTAAACCCTAATTTTGTTCCTAAACCTTAAATTTGACCCTAACCCTAATTTTTCCCAAAACCTTAATTTAAACCCAAAACCCTAATTCTAACCCTATTTTTGACCCAAAACCCTATTTTTAACTCAACCTTAATTCAAACCCTAAACTCTAATTTTGACCCAAAACACTAACTCTAACCCTATTTTGACCCAGAACCCTAATTTTGACCCGAAACCCTAATTTTACCAAAAAGCCTAATTCTAACCCTAATTCAAACCCTAAACTCGAATTTTGACCCAGAACCCTAATTTTGACACGAAACCCTAATTTTATCCAAAATCCAAATTCTAACCCTAAGCCCTAATTTTGACACAACCCTAATTTTAACCCGAAACCCTAATTCTAACCCTATTTTTGCCCCACAAACATATCTTTAACTCAAAACCCTAATTCAAACCCTAAACCCTAATTTGTACCAAAAACCCTAATTTTGACCCAAAACATTAATTTTAACCCAGAGCCCTAATTTTGACCCAAAACCCTAATACTAACCCTATTTTTAACCCAAAACCCTATTCTAAACTCAAAACCCTATTTCAAACCCTAAACCCTAACTTTGACCATAAACCCAAAATTTGACCCAAAAACCTAATTTCGACTCGAAACCCTAATTTTAAAACAAAACCATAATTCTAACCTCATTTTTGACCCAAAACCCTATTTTTAACTCAAAACCTTAATTAAAACCCTAAACCCTAATTTTGACCCAAAACCCTAATTCTAACCCTATTTTGACCCAAAACCCTATTTTAAACTCAAAACCCTAAACCCTAATTTTGATCCTAAACCTTAAATTTGACCCCAGAACCATAATTTTTTCCAAAACCCTAATTTTAACCCAAAACCCTAATTCTAACCCTATTTTTGACACAAAACACATTTTAAACTCAACCTAATTCAAACCCTAAACCCTAATTTGTTCCAAAAACCCTAATTTTGACCCAAAACTTTAATTTTAACCCGGAGCCCTATTTTGACCCAAAACCCTATTTTACCCAAAAGTCTAATTCTAATCCTAATTCCAACCCTAAACCCTAAATTTGACCCAGAACCCTAATTTTGACCCAAACCCTAATTTTACCCAAAAGTCTAATTCTAACCCTAATTCAAACCCTAAACCTAATTTTGACCCAGAACCCTAATTTTGACCTCGAAACCCTAAATTTTAACTCAAAACCCTAAATTTTACCCTAATTTTGACCCAAATCCCTATTTGAAACCCAAAACCCTATTTCAAACCTTAATCCCTAATTTTGACCCTAAACCCTAAATCGACCCAAAACCCTAATTTTAAACCAAAACCCGAATTCTATCCTATTTTTGACCCAAAACCCTATTTGTAACTCAAAACCTTAATTCAAACCCTAAACTCTAATTTTGAGCCAAAACTTTAATTTGGGCCCAATACCCAAATTTTAACCCCCAAACCCTAATTCTAACCTTATTTTTGACCCAAAACCCTATTTTTATCTCAACACCTTAATTCAAACCCTAAAGCCTAATTTTGACCCAAACCCCAAATTTGGACCCAAAACCCAAGTTTTGACCCAAAACCCTAATTCTAACCCTATTTGGACCCAAAACCCTATTTTTAACTCAAAACCCTAATTCAAACCCTAAACCCTAATTTTGACCCTAAACCCAAAATTTGACCCAAAAACCTAATTTTGACCCGTAACCCTAATTTTAACGCAAACCCCTAATTCTAACCCTGTTTTTTACCCAAAACTCTATTTTAAACTCAAAACCCTATTTCAAACCCTTAACCCTAAATCGTCCCAAAACCCTAATTTTGACTCCAAACACTAATTTTAAACCAAAACCCTAATCCTAACCCTATTTTTGACCCAAAACCCTATTTTTAACTCAAAACCTTAATTCAAACCCTAAACTCTAATTTTGACCCAAAACCCTAATTTGGACCCTATACCCAAATTTTAACCCCAAACCCTAATTCTAACCTTATTTTTGACCCAAAACCCTATTTTAAACACAAAACCCAAATTCAAACCCTAAACCCTAATTTTGATCCTTAACCCTAAATTTGACCCGTAACCCTAATTTTTCCCAAAACCCTAATTTTTACCCAAAACCCTAATTCTAACCCTATTTTGACCCAAAACCCTATTTTAAACTCAAAACCTAAAACAAACCCTAAACCCTAATTTGGACCCTAAATTTGACCCTAACCCTAATTTTGACCCAAAACTCTAATTTTACCCAAAAGCCTAATTCTAACCCTAATTCAAACCCTAAACCCTAATTTTGACCCAGAACCCTAATTTTGACTCGAAACCCTAATTTTAAACCAAAACACTAAATTTAACCCAAAACCCTAATTTTAACCCAAAGCCCTAATACTAACCCTATTTTTAACCCAAAACCCTATTCTAAACTCAAAACCCTATTTCAAACCCTAAACCCTAACTTTGACCATAAACCCAAAATTTGACCCAAAAACCTAATTTCGACTCGAAACCCTAATTTTAAAACAAAACCCTAATTCTAACCTCATTTTTGACCCAAAACCCTATTTTTAACTCAAAACCTTAATTAAAACCCTAAACCCTAATTTTGACCCAAAACCCAAATTTGGACCCAAAACCCTAATTCTAACCCTATTTTGACCCAAAACCCTATTTTAAACTCAAAACCCTAAACCCTAATTTTGATCCTAAACCTTAAATTTGACCCCAGAACCATAATTTTTTCCAAAACCCTAATTTTAACCCAAAACCCTAATTCTAACCCTATTTTTGACACAAAACACATTTTAAACTCAACCTAATTCAAACCCTAAACCCTAATTTGTTCCAAAAACCCTAATTTTGACCCAAAACTTTAATTTTAACCCGGAGCCCTATTTTGACCCAAAACCCTATTTTACCCAAAAGTCTAATTCTAATCCTAATTCCAACCCTAAACCCTAAATTTGACCCAGAACCCTAATTTTGACCCAAACCCTAATTTTACCCAAAAGTCTAATTCTAACCCTAATTCAAACCCTAAACCTAATTTTGACCCCGAACCCTAATTTTGACCGAAACCCTAAATTTTAACTCAAAACCCTAAATTTTACCCTAATTTTGACCCAAAACCCTATTTTAAACCCAAAACCCTATTTCAAACCTTAATCCCTAATTTTGACCCTAAACCCTAAATCTGACCCAAAACCCTAATTTTAAACCAAAACCCGAATTCTATCCCTGTTTTTGACCCAAAACCCTATTTGTAACTCAAAACCTTAATTCAAACCCTAAACTCTAATTTTGAGCCAAAACTTGAATTTGGGCCCAATACCCAAATTTTAACCCCCAAACCCTAATTCTAACCTTATTTTTGACCCAAAACCCTATTTTTATCTCAAAACCTTAATTCAAACCCTAAAGCCTAATTTTGACCAAAACCCCAAATTTGGACCCAAAACCCAAGTTTTGACCCAAAACCCTAATTCTAACCCTATTTGGACCCAAAACCCTATTTTTAACTCAAAACCCTAATTCAAACCCTAAACCCTAATTTTGACCCTAAACCCAAAATTTGACCCAAAAACTTAATTTTGACCCGTAACCCTAATTTTAACGCAAACCCCTAATTCTAACCCTGTTTTTTACCCAAAACTCTATTTTAAACTCAAAACCCTATTTCAAACCCTTAACCCTAAATCTGTCCCAAAACCCTAATTTTGACTCCAAACACTAATTTTAAACCAAAACCCTAATCCTAACCCTATTTTTGACCCAAAACCTTATTTTTAACTCAAAACCTTAATTCAAACCCTAAACTCTAATTTTGACCCAAAACCCTAATTTGGACCCTATACCCAAATTTTAACCCCAAACCCTAATTCTAACCTTATTTTTGACCCAAAACCCTATTTTAAACACAAAACCCAAATTCAAACCCTAAACCCTAATTTTGATCCTTAACCCTAAATTTGACCCAGAACCCTAATTTTTCCCAAAACCCTAATTTTTACCCAAACCCCTAATTCTAACCCTATTTTGACCCAAAACCCTATTTTAAACTCAAAACCTAATTCAAACCCTAAACCCTAATTTGGACCCTAAATTTGACCCAGAACCCTAATTTTGACCCAAAACTCTAATTTTACCCAAAAGCCTAATTCTAACCCTAATTCAAACCCTAAACCCTAATTTTGACCCAGAACCCTAATTTTGACTCGAAACCCTAATTTTAAACCAAAACACTAAATTTAACCCAAAACCCTAATTTTAACCCAAAGCCCTAATACTAACCCTATTTTTAACCCAAAACCCTATTCTAAACTCAAAACCCTATTTCAAACCCTAAACCCTAACTTTGACCATAAACCCAAAATTTGACCCAAAAACCTAATTTCGACTCGAAACCCTAATTTTAAAACAAAACCCTAATTCTAACCTCATTTTTGACCCAAAACCCTATTTTTAACTCAAAACCTTAATTAAAACCCTAAACCCTAATTTTGACCCAAAACCCAAATTTGGACCCAAAACCCAAGTTTTGACCCAAAACCCTAATTCTAACCCTATTTTGACCCAAAACCCTATTTTAAACTCAAAACCCTAAACCCTAATTTTGATCCTAAACCTTAAATTTGACCCCAGAACCATAATTTTTTCCAAAACCCTAATTTTAACCCAAAACCCTAATTCTAACCCTATTTTTGACACAAAACACATTTTAAACTCAACCTAATTCAAACCCTAAACCCTAATTTGTTCCAAAAACCCTAATTTTGACCCAAAACTTTAATTTTAACCCGGAGCCCTATTTTGACCCAAAACCCTATTTTACCCAAAAGTCTAATTCTAATCCTAATTCCAACCCTAAACCCTATTTTTGACCCTTAACACTAATTTTTACCAAAACACTAATTTTACCCAAAAGTATAATTCTAACCCTAATTCAAACCCTAAACCTAATTTTGACCAGTAACCCTAATTTTGACCTCGAAACCCTAAATTTTAACTCAAAACCCTAAATTTTACCCTAATTTTGACCCAAAACCCTATTTTAAACCCAAAACCCTATTTCAAACCTTAATCCCTAATTTTGACCCTAAACCCTAAATCTGACCCAAAACCCTAATTTTAAACCAAAACCCGAATTCTATCCCTGTTTTTGACCCAAAACCCTATTTGTAACTCAAAACCTTAATTCAAACCCTAAACTCTAATTTTGAGCCAAAACTTTAATTTGGGCCCAATACCCAAATTTTAACCCCCAAACCCTAATTCTAACCTTATTTTTGACCCAAAACCCTATTTTTATCTCAAAACCTTAATTCAAACCCTAAAGCCTAATTTTGACCCAAACCCCAAATTTGGACCCAAAACCCAAGTTTTGACCCAAAACCCTAATTCTAACCCTATTTGGACCCAAAACCCTATTTTTAACTCAAAACCCTAATTCAAACCCTAAACCCTAATTTTGACCCTAAACCCAAAATTTGACCCAAAAACCTAATTTTGACCCGTAACCCTAATTTTAACGCAAACCCCTAATTCTAACCCTGTTTTTTACCCAAAACTCTATTTTAAACTCAAAACCCTATTTCAAACCCTTAACCCTAAATCTGTCCCAAAACCCTAATTTTGACTCCAAACACTAATTTTAAACCAAAACCCTAATCCTAACCCTATTTTTGACCCAAAACCCTATTTTTAACTCAAAACCTTAATTCAAACCCTAAACTCTAATTTTGACCCAAAACCCTAATTTGGACCCTATACCCAAATTTTAACCCCAAACCCTAATTCTAACCTTATTTTTGACCCAAAACCCTATTTTAAACACAAAACCCAAATTCAAACCCTAAACCCTAATTTTGATCCTTAACCCTAAATTTGACCCAGAACCCTAATTTTTCCCAAAACCCTAATTTTTACCCAAAACCCTAATTCTAACCCTATTTTGACCCAAAACCCTATTTTAAACTCAAAACCTAATTCAAACCCTAAACCCTAATTTGGACCCTAAATTTGACCCAGAACCCTAATTTTGACCCAAAACTCTAATTCTAACCCTAATTCAAACCCTAAACCCTAATTTTGACCCAGAACCCTAATTTTGACTCGAAACCCTAATTTTAAACCAAAACACTAAATTTAACCCAAAACCCTAATTTTAACCCAAAGCCCTAATACTAACCCTATTTTTAACCCAAAACCCTATTCTAAACTCAAAACCCTATTTCAAACCCTAAACCCTAACTTTGACCATAAACCCAAAATTTGACCCAAAAACCTAATTTCGACTCGAAACCCTAATTTTAAAACAAAACCCTAATTCTAACCTCATTTTTGACCCAAAACCCTATTTTTAACTCAAAACCTTAATTAAAACCCTAAACCCTAATTTTGACCCAAAACCCAAATTTGGACCCAAAACCCAAGTTTTGACCCAAAACCCTAATTCTAACCCTATTTTGACCCAAAACCCTATTTTAAACTCAAAACCCTAAACCCTAATTTTGATCCTAAACCTTAAATTTGACCCCAGAACCATAATTTTTTCCAAAACCCTAATATTAACCCAAAACCCTATTTCTAACCATATTTTTGACACAAAACACATTTTAAACTCAACCTAATTCAAACCCTAAACCCTAATTTGTTCCAAAACCCTAATTTTGACCCAAAACTTTAATTTTAACCAGGAGCCCTATTTTGACCCAAAACCCTATTTTACCCAAAAGTCTAATTCTAATCCTAATTCCAACCCTAAACCCTAAATTTGACCCCAGAACCCTAATTTTGACCCAAACCCTAATTTTACCCAAAAGTCTAATTCTAACCCTAATTCAAACCCTAAACCTAATTTTGACCGTAACCCTAATTTTGACTCGAAACCCTAAATTTTAACTCAAAACCCTAAATTTTACCCTAATTTTGACCCAAAACCCTATTTTAAACCCAAAACCCTATTTCAAACCTTAATCCCTAATTTTGACCCTAAACCCTAAATCTGACCCAAAACCCTAATTTTAAACCAAAACCCGAATTCTATCCCTATTTTTGACCCAAAACCCTATTTGTAACTCAAAACCTTAATTCAAACCCTAAACTCTAATTTTGAGCCAAAACTTGAATTTGGGCCCAATACCCAAATTTTAACCCCCAAACCCTAATTCTAACCTTATTTTTGACCCAAAACCCTATTTTTATCTCAAAACCTTAATTCAAACCCTAAAGCCTAATTTTGACCCAAACCCCAAATTTGGACCCAAAACCCAAGTTTTGACCCAAAACCCTAATTCTAACCCTATTTGGACCCAAAACCCTATTTTTAACTCAAAACCCTAATTCAAACCCTAAACCCTAATTTTGACCCTAAACCCAAAATTTGACCCAAAAACCTAATTTTGACCGTAACCCTAATTTTAACGCAAACCCCTAATTCTAACCCTGTTTTTACCCAAAACTCTATTTTAAACTCAAAACCCTATTTCAAACCCTTAACCCTAAATCTGTCCCAAAACCCTAATTTTGACTCCAAACACTAATTTTAAACCAAAACCCTAATCCTAACCCTATTTTTGACCCAAAACCCTATTTTTAACTCAAAACCTTAATTCAAACCCTAAACTCTAATTTTGACCCAAAACCCTAATTTGGACCCTATACCCAAATTTTAACCCCAAACCCTAATTCTAACCTTATTTTTGACCCAAAACCCTATTTTAAACACAAAACCCAAATTCAAACCCTAAACCCTAATTTTGATCCTTAACCCTAAATTTGACCCAGAACCCTAATTTTTCCCAAAACCCTAATTTTTACCCAAAACCCTAATTCTAACCCTATTTTGACCCAAAACCCTATTTTAAACTCAAAACCTAATTCAAACCCTAAACCCTAATTTGGACCCTAAATTTGACCCAGAACCCTAATTTTGACCCAAAACTCTAATTCTAACCCTAATTCAAACCCTAAACCCTAATTTTGACCCATAACCCTAATTTTGACTCGAAACCCTAATTTTAAACCAAAACACTAAATTTAACCCAAAACCCTAATTTTAACCCAAAGCCCTAATACTAACCCTATTTTTAACCCAAAACCCTATTCTAAACTCAAAACCCTATTTCAAACCCTAAACCCTAACTTTGACCATAAACCCAAAATTTGACCCAAAAACCTAATTTCGACTCAAACCCTAATTTTAAAACAAAACCCTACTTCTAACCTCATTTTTGACCCAAAACCCTATTTTTAACTAACAACCTTAATTAAAACCCTAAACCCTAATTTTGACCCAAAACCCAAATTTTGACCCAAAACCCAAGTTTTGACCCAAAACCATAATTCTAACCCTATTTTTACCCAAAACCCTATTTTAAACTCAAAACCCTAAACCCTAATTTTGATCCTAAACCTCAAATTTGACCCCAGTAACCATAATTTTTTCCAAAACCCTAATTTTAACCCAAAACCCTAATTCTAACCCTATTTTTGACACAAAACACATTTTAAACTCAACCTAATTCAAACCCTAAACCCTAATTAGTTCCAAAAACCCTAATTTTGACCCTAAACTTTAATTTTAACCCGGAGCCCTATTTTGACCCAAAACCCTATTTTACCCAAAAGTCTAATTCTAATCCTAATTCCAACCCTAAACCCTAAATTTGACCTAGAACCCTAATTTTGACCCAAACCCTAATTTTACCCAAAAGTCTAATTCTAACCCTAATTCAAACCCTAAACCTAATTTTGACCCAGAACCCTAATTTTGACCTGAAACCCTAAATTTTAACTCAAAACCCTAAATTTTACCCTAATTTTGACCCAAAACCCTATTTTAAACCCAAAACCCTATTTCAAACCTTAATCCCTAATTTTGACCCTAAACCCTAAATCTGACCCAAAACCCTAATTTTAAACCAAAACCCGAATTCTATCCCTGTTTTTGACCCAAAACCCTATTTGTAACTCAAAACCTTAATTCAAACCCTAAACTCTAATTTTGAGCCAAAACTTGAATTTGGGCCCAATACCCAAATTTTAACCCCCAAACCCTAATTCTAACCTTATTTTTGACCCAAAACCCTATTTTTATCTCAAAACCTTAATTCAAACCCTAAAGCCTAATTTTGACCCAAACCCCAAATTTGGACCCAAAACCCAAGTTTTGACCCAAAACCCTAATTCTAACCCTATTTGGACCCAAAACCCTATTTTTAACTCAAAACCCTAATTCAAACCCTAAACCCTAATTTTGACCCTAAACCCAAAATTTGACCCAAAAACCTAATTTTGACCCGTAACCCTAATTTTAACGCAAACCCCTAATTCTAACCCTGTTTTTTACCCAAAACTCTATTTTAAACTCAAAACCCTATTTCAAACCCTTAACCCTAAATCTGTCCCAAAACCCTAATTTTGACTCCAAACACTAATTTTAAACCAAAACCCTAATCCTAACCCTATTTTTGACCCAAAACCCTATTTTTAACTCAAAACCTTAATTCAAACCCTAAACTCTAATTTTGACCCAAAACCCTAATTTGGACCCTATACCCAAATTTTAACCCCAAACCCTAATTCTAACCTTATTTTTGACCCAAAACCCTATTTTAAACACAAAACCCAAATTCAAACCCTAAACCCTAATTTTGATCCTTAACCCTAAATTTGACCCAGAACCCTAATTTTTCCAAAACCCTAATTTTTACCCAAAACCCTAATTCTAACCCTATTTTGACCCAAAACCCTATTTTAAACTCAAAACCTAATTCAAACCCTAAACCCTAATTTGGACCCTAAATTTGACCCAGAACCCTAATTTTGACCCAAAACTCTAATTCTAACCCTAATTCAAACCCTAAACCCTAATTTTGACCCAGAACCCTAATTTTGACTCGAAACCCTAATTTTAAACCAAAACACTAAATTTAACCCAAAACCCTAATTTTAACCCAAAGCCCTAATACTAACCCTATTTTTAACCCAAAACCCTATTCTAAACTCAAAACCCTATTTCAAACCCTAAACCCTAACTTTGACCATAAACCCAAAATTTGACCCAAAAACCTAATTTCGACTCGAAACCCTAATTTTAAAACAAAACCCTAATTCTAACCTCATTTTTGACCCAAAACCCTATTTTTAACTCAAAACCTTAATTAAAACCCTAAACCCTAATTTTGACCCAAAACCCAAATTTGGACCCAAAACCCAAGTTTTGACCCAAAACCCTAATTCTAACCCTATTTTGACCCAAAACCCTATTTTAAACTCAAAACCCTAAACCCTAATTTTGATCCTAAACCTTAAATTTGACCCCAGAACCATAATTTTTTCCAAAACCCTAATTTTAACCCAAAACCCTAATTCTAACCCTATTTTTGACACAAAACACATTTTAAACTCAACCTAATTCAAACCCTAAACCCTAATTTGTTCCAAAAACCCTAATTTTGACCCAAAACTTTAATTTTAACCCGGAGCCCTATTTTGACCCAAAACCCTATTTTACCCAAAAGTCTAATTCTAATCCTAATTCCAACCCTAAACCCTAAATTTGACCCAGAACCCTAATTTTGACCCAAACCCTAATTTTACCCAAAAGTCTAATTCTAACCCTAATTCAAACCCTAAACCTAATTTTGACCCAGAACCCTAATTTTGACCTGAAACCCTAAATTTTAACTCAAAACCCTAAATTTTACCCTAATTTTGACCCAAAACCCTATTTTAAACCCAAAACCCTATTTCAAACCTTAATCCCTAATTTTGACCCTAAACCCTAAATCTGACCCAAAACCCTAATTTTAAACCAAAACCCGAATTCTATCCCTGTTTTTGACCCAAAACCCTATTTGTAACTCAAAACCTTAATTCAAACCCTAAACTCTAATTTTGAGCCAAAACTTTAATTTGGGCCCAATACCCAAATTTTAACCCCCAAACCCTAATTCTAACCTTATTTTTGACCCAAAACCCTATTTTTATCTCAAAACCTTAATTCAAACCCTAAAGCCTAATTTTGACCCAAACCCCAAATTTGGACCCAAAACCCAAGTTTTGACCCAAAACCCTAATTCTAACCCTATTTGGACCCAAAACCCTATTTTTAACTCAAAACCCTAATTCAAACCCTAAACCCTAATTTTGACCCTAAACCCAAATTTTGACCCAAAACCTAATTTTGACCAGTAACCCTAATTTTAACGCAAACCCCTAATTCTAACCCCTGTTTTTTACCCAAAACTCTATTTTAAACTCAAAACCCTATTTCAAACCCTTAACCCTAAATCGTCCCAAAACCCTAATTTTGACTCCAAACACTAATTTTAAACCAAAACCCTAATCCTAACCCTATTTTTGACCCAAAACCCTATTTTTAACTCAAAACCTTAATTCAAACCCTAAACTCTAATTTTGACCCAAAACCCTAATTTGGACCCTATACCCAAATTTTAACCCCAAACCCTAATTCTAACCTTATTTTTGACCCAAAACCCTATTTTAAACACAAAACCCAAATTCAAACCCTAAACCCTAATTTTGATCCTTAACCCTAAATTTGACCCAGAACCCTAATTTTTCCCAAAACCCTAATTTTTACCCAAAACCCTAATTCTAACCCTATTTTGACCCAAAACCCTATTTTAAACTCAAAACCTAATTCAAACCCTAAACCCTAATTTGGACCCTAAATTTGACCCAGAACCCTAATTTTGACCCAAAACTCTAATTCTAACCCTAATTCAAACCCTAAACCCTAATTTTGACCCAGAACCCTAATTTTGACTCGAAACCCTAATTTTAAACCAAAACACTAAATTTAACCCAAAACCCTAATTTTAACCCAAAGCCCTAATACTAACCCTATTTTTAACCCAAAACCCTATTCTAAACTCAACCCTATTTCAAACCCTAAACCCTAACTTTGACCATAAACCCAAAATTTGACCCAAAAACCTAATTTCGACTCGAAACCCTAATTTTAAAACAAAACCCTAATTCTAACCTCATTTTTGACCCAAAACCCTATTTTTAACTCAAAACCTTAATTAAAACCCTAAACCCTAATTTTGACCCAAAACCCAAATTTGGACCCAAAACCCAAGTTTTGACCCAAAACCCTAATTCTAACCCTATTTTGACCCAAAACCCTATTTTAAACTCAAAACCCTAAACCCTAATTTTGATCCTAAACCTTAAATTTGACCCCAGAACCATAATTTTTTCCAAAACCCTAATTATAACCCAAATCCCTAATTATAACCCTATTTTTGACACAAAACACATTTTAAACTCAACCTAATTCAAACCCTAAACCCTAATTTGTTCCAAAAACCCTAATTTTGACCCAAAACTTTAATTTTAACCCGGAGCCCTATTTTGACCCAAAACCCTATTTTACCCAAAAGTCTAATTCTAATCCTAATTCCAACCCTAAACCCTAAATTTGACCCAGAACCCTAATTTTGACCCAAACCCTAATTTTACCCAAAAGTCTAATTCTAACCCTAATTCAAACCCTAAACCTAATTTTGACCCGAACCCTAATTTTGACATGAAACCCTAAATTTTAACTCAAAACCCTAAATTTTACCCTAATTTTGACCCAAAACCCTATTTTAAACCCAAAACCCTATTTCAAACCTTAATCCCTAATTTTGACCCTAAACCCTAAATCTGACCCAAAACCCTAATTTTAAACCAAAACCCGAATTCTATCCCTATTTTTGACCCAAAACCCTATTTGTAACTCAAAACCTTAATTCAAACCCTAAACTCTAATTTTGAGCCAAAACTTTAATTTGGGCCCAATACCCAAATTTTAACCCCCAAACCCTAATTCTAACCTTATTTTTGACCCAAAACCCTATTTTTATCTCAAAACCTTAATTCAAACCCTAAAGCCTAATTTTGACCCAAACCCCAAATTTGGACCCAAAACCCAAGTTTTGACCCAAAACCCTAATTCTAACCCTATTTGGACCCAAAACCCTATTTTTAACTCAAAACCCTAATTCAAACCCTAAACCCTAATTTTGACCCTAAACCCAAAATTTGACCCAAAAACCTAATTTTGACCCGTAACCCTAATTTTAACGCAAACCCCTAATTCTAACCCTGTTTTTTACCCAAAACTCTATTTTAAACTCAAAACCCTATTTCAAACCCTTAACCCTAAATCTGTCCCAAAACCCTAATTTTGACTCCAAACACTAATTTTAAACCAAAACCCTAATCCTAACCCTATTTTTGACCCAAAACCCTATTTTTAACTCAAAACCTTAATTCAAACCCTAAACTCTAATTTTGACCCAAAACCCTAATTTGGACCCTATACCCAAATTTTAACCCCAAACCCTAATTCTAACCTTATTTTTGACCCAAAACCCTATTTTAAACACAAAACCCAAATTCAAACCCTAAACCCTAATTTTGATCCTTAACCCTAAATTTGACCCAAAACCCTAATTTTTCCCAAAACCCTAATTTTTACCCAAAACCCTAATTCTAACCCTATTTTGACCCAAAACCCTATTTTAAACTCAAAACCTAATTCAAACCCTAAACCCTAATTTGGACCCTAAATTTGACCCAGAACCCTAATTTTGACCCAAAACTCTAATTCTAACCCTAATTCAAACCCTAAACCCTAATTTTGACCCAGAACCCTAATTTTGACTCGAAACCCTAATTTTAAACCAAAACACTAAATTTAACCCAAAACCCTAATTTTAACCCAAAGCCCTAATACTAACCCTATTTTTAACCCAAAACCCTATTCTAAACTCAAAACCCTATTTCAAACCCTAAACCCTAACTTTGACCATAAACCCAAAATTTGACCCAAAAACCTAATTTCGACTCGAAACCCTAATTTTAAAACAAAACCCTAATTCTAACCTCATTTTTGACCCAAAACCCTATTTTTAACTCAAAACCTTAATTAAAACCCTAAACCCTAATTTTGACCCAAAACCCAAATTTGGACCCAAAACCCAAGTTTTGACCCAAAACCCTAATTCTAACCCTATTTTGACCCAAAACCCTATTTTAAACTCAAAACCCTAAACCCTAATTTTGATCCTAAACCTTAAATTTGACCCCAGAACCATAATTGTTTCCAACACCCAAATTTTAACCCAAAACCCTAATTCTAACCCTATTTTTGACACAAAACACATTTTAAACTCAACCTAATTCAAACCCTAAACCCTAATTTGTTCCAAAACCCTAATTTTGACCCAAAACTTTAATTTTAACCCGGAGCCCTATTTTGACCCAAAACCCTATTTTACCCAAAAGTCTAATTCTAATCCTAATTCCAACCCTAAACCCTAAATTTGACCCAGAACCCTAATTTTGACCCAAACCCTAATTTTACCCAAAAGTCTAATTCTAACCCTAATTCAAACCCTAAACCTAATTTTGACCAGAACCCTAATTTTGACTGAAACCCTAAATTTTAACTCAAAACCCTAAATTTTACCCTAATTTTGACCCAAAACCCTATTTTAAACCCAAAACCCTATTTCAAACCTTAATCCCTAATTTTGACCCTAAACCCTAAATCTGACCCAAAACCCTAATTTTAAACCAAAACCCGAATTCTATCCCTATTTTTGACCCAAAACCCTATTTGTAACTCAAAACCTTAATTCAAACCCTAAACTCTAATTTTGAGCCAAAACTTCAATTTGGGCCCAATACCCAAATTTTAACCCCCAAACCCTAATTCTAACCTTATTTTTGACCCAAAACCCTATTTTTATCTCAAAACCTTAATTCAAACCCTAAAGCCTAATTTTGACCCAAACCCCAAATTTGGACCCAAAACCCAAGTTTTGACCCAAAACCCTAATTCTAACCCTATTTGGACCCAAAACCCTATTTTTAACTCAAAACCCTAATTCAAACCCTAAACCCTAATTTTGACCCTAAACCCAAAATTTGACCCAAAAACCTAATTTTGACCCGTAACCCTAATTTTAACGCAAACCCCTAATTCTAACCCTGTTTTTACCCAAAACTCTATTTTAAACTCAAAACCCTATTTCAAACCCTTAACCCTAAATCTGTCCCAAAACCCTAATTTTGACTCCAAACACTAATTTTAAACCAAAACCCTAATCCTAACCCTATTTTTGACCCAAAACCCTATTTTTAACTCAAAACCTTAATTCAAACCCTAAACTCTAATTTTGACCCAAAACCCTAATTTGGACCCTATACCCAAATTTTAACCCCAAACCCTAATTCTAACCTTATTTTTGACCCAAAACCCTATTTTAAACACAAAACCCAAATTCAAACCCTAAACCCTAATTTTGATCCTTAACCCTAAATTTGACCCAAAACCCTAATTTTTCCCAAAACCCTAATTTTTACCCAAAACCCTAATTCTAACCCTATTTTGACCCAAAACCCTATTTTAAACTCAAAACCTAATTCAAACCCTAAACCCTAATTTGGACCCTAAATTTGACCCAGAACCCTAATTTTGACCCAAAACTCTAATTCTAACCCTAATTCAAACCCTAAACCATAATTTTGACCCCGAACCCTAATTTTGACTCAAACCCTAATTTTAAACCAAAACACTAAATTTAACCCAAAACCCTAATTTTAACCCAAAGCCCTAATACTAACCCTATTTTTAACCCAAAACCCTATTCTAAACTCAAAACCCTATTTCAAACCCTAAACCCTAACTTTGACCATAAACCCAAAATTTGACCCAAAAACCTAATTTCGACTCGAAACCCTAATTTTAAAACAAAACCCTAATTCTAACCTCATTTTTGACCCAAAACCCTATTTTTAACTCAAAACCTTAATTAAAACCCTAAACCCTAATTTTGACCCAAAACCCAAATTTGGACCCAAAACCCAAGTTTTGACCCAAAACCCTAATTCTAACCCTATTTTGACCCAAAACCCTATTTTAAACTCAAAACCCTAAACCCTAATTTTGATCCTAAACCTTAAATTTGACCCCAGAACCATAATTTTTTCCAAAACCCTAATTTTAACCCAAAACCCTAATTCTAACCCTATTTTTGACACAAAACACATTTTAAACTCAACCTAATTCAAACCCTAAACCCTAATTTGTTCCAAAAACCCTAATTTTGACCCAAAACTTTAATTTTAACCCGGAGCCCTATTTTGACCCAAAACCCTATTTTACCCAAAAGTCTAATTCTAATCCTAATTCCAACCCTAAACCCTAAATTTGACCCAGAACCCTAATTTTGACCCAAACCCTAATTTTACCCAAAAGTCTAATTCTAACCCTAATTCAAACCCTAAACCTAATTTTGACCCAGAACCCTAATTTTGACCTGAAACCCTAAATTTTAACTCAAAACCCTAAATTTTACCCTAATTTTGACCCAAAACCCTATTTTAAACCCAAAACCCTATTTCAAACCTTAATCCCTAATTTTGACCCTAAACCCTAAATCTGACCCAAAACCCTAATTTTAAACCAAAACCCGAATTCTATCCCTATTTTTGACCCAAAACCCTATTTGTAACTCAAAACCTTAATTCAAACCCTAAACTCTAATTTTGAGCCAAAACTTCAATTTGGGCCCAATACCCAAATTTTAACCCCCAAACCCTAATTCTAACCTTATTTTTGACCCAAAACCCTATTTTTATCTCAAAACCTTAATTCAAACCCTAAAGCCTAATTTTGACCCAAACCCCAAATTTGGACCCAAAACCCAAGTTTTGACCCAAAACCCTAATTCTAACCCTATTTGGACCCAAAACCCTATTTTTAACTCAAAACCCTAATTCAAACCCTAATTTTGACCCTAAACCCAAAATTTGACCCAAAAACCTAATTTTGACCCGTAACCCTAATTTTAACGCAAACCCCTAATTCTAACCCTGTTTTTTACCCAAAACTCTATTTTAAACTCAAAACCCTATTTCAAACCCTTAACCCTAAATCGACCCAAAACCCTAATTTTGACTCCAAACACTAATTTTAAACCAAAACCCTAATCCTAACCCTATTTTTGACCCAAAACCCTATTTTTAACTCAAAACCTTAATTCAAACCCTAAACTCTAATTTTGACCCAAAACCCTAATTTGGACCCTATACCCAAATTTTAACCCCAAACCCTAATTCTAACCTTATTTTTGACCCAAAACCCTATTTTAAACACAAAACCCAAATTCAAACCCTAAACCCTAATTTTGATCCTTAACCCTAAATTTGACCCAGAACCCTAATTTTTCCCAAAACCCTAATTTTTACCCAAAACCCTAATTCTAACCCTATTTTGACCCAAAACCCTATTTTAAACTCAAAACCTAATTCAAACCCTAAACCCTAATTTGGACCCTAAATTTGACCTTAACCCTAATTTTGACCCAAAACTCTAATTTTACCCAAAAGCCTAATTCTAACCCTAATTCAAACCATAAACCCTAATTTTGACCCAGAACCCTAATTTTGACTCGAAACCCTAATTTTAAACCAAAACCCTAAATTTAACCCAAAACCCTAATTTTAACCCAAAGCCCTAATTTTGACCCAAAACCCTAATTCTAACCCTACTTTTGACCCAAAATCCTATTTTTAACTCAAAACCCTAATTCAAACCATAAACCCTAATTTTGATACTAAACCCAAAAATTGACCCGAAGCCCTAATTTTAACCCGAAACCCTAATTCTAACCCTATTTCTGACCCAAAAACCTATTTTTAACTCAAAACCCTAATTCAAACTATAAACCCTAAGTTTGACCCTGTGACACCCTAACCTGGGTCATCACATGGTTACCCGTTAATCTCATAGCGGAAATAAAACTTAATTTGCTGGTTGCTTTCGGAAAATAATGTTTTCTCAATGTTTCTCTTTTCAAAATATGGTGATAAAATTTTTTCTTCTTTTTAACCTCATAACAACAACAACGTAATCAAACCACACTTAAATACATAATGTATATAAGTCATACAACTATACTGCCTCATATGTTTTCTCACCTAGATCATTATCAGTTTAGTTTATTCTCAAAATTTAATATAACACAATAGGACCTAAGCCAGTCGTAGCTAACAGACGCTACAACCGATGGAAGCAGCAACAGCATGCCCCGAACTAGACAGCCTTCTTGTCGAGATTATACCCCTTGTGCGGCTCTGATATGTTTGTTAGGGTGAGATGCCAATATATGGATTTAACACAATAACCGCATGCGCGACTCAAAGGAAAGCATATAAACACACACACACACACACACACACACACACACACACACACACACACACACACACACACACACACATATATATATATATATATATATATATGTATATATTCATACAACATCAGTTCTTAAATAAACAAGTAGTCATCATTGGGTTTCATACCCGAAACATCATCGTTTGAAAAACTATGTATGTACACTTCAATAATCGTCATCTAACTTTTTCCTAATCTCCGGAGATCACAACACCGCGTAAATGAGCTGATCAAGCTCGATAGCCAGGTATATTAGGCATTTCGTGGCATGGAATACTTTATTCATCAAAGCACCATACATACTTCGTAGGATGGAATACCTTATTCATCAAGGCACCATACATAACTTCGTAGCCCAAATACCCTATCATTAAGGTATCCGACATAGGACGTGGGCACGTCTGCCAATGCATGCATATAAAACATTTTGTTCTCATCGTTTTCTTCGTGTATAATCTTTCCTTTGCCAAAGCTCAAAAGCTTACGACCAACGTACTTTTCAATGTCTTAAAGTTTTTTATTAACAACACAGGACACACAGTCCGAGTGCTTAGTCACGAAACCCTAAACCGATGCACCAGTCTTAGGCTCGCGGATATGGAACTCACGTTTTCCACATCAACTTAGGACACACAGTCCACAAAATCGTTGCAGGACACTCGGTCAATGACACAGATCCCTGATCTACGTGTCCACAGAACACTAGAACCCCGACCTCTAGGTTCCTAGGTTCGTTTATCTGCTTGTAAAACATTTCGCTCAGTGAAAAACAAATACAAAACAAAAGCTCCGAAAAACTTATCCAAGTTTAACAGAATAATTTCTTGAATAAAAGTTCTCCTACGTAAATCCTTTCTCGTTAAAATGTTGATAAAACCTGAAAATCATTGATAAATTCTTTTATTTTCCGATTATCTCATTTTTGAAAATAATTCTCAATAAAAGTCAACTTCCAAAAAGTATTTACTAATTAAACTCATAAATTCATAATAATAAAATAATTAATTTTCTCAAAATAAATCAATAAAATTCTGTTTATTACTTAAATAATTTATGTGTCAGATGTAATTGTTATGACTGCTATATAACGTTATTTTCGGAACTTAATCACTTTAAATAACATTTTATAATAAAATTGAATTTATTTTGTAAAAATTAGAGCCTGTGAAAAATTTCACAGTTTCGCCCTTACTGTGACTTATAAATTGGTCTTACACTAATAAATCATTAAAATAATAATATTTTCAATTAATCCTTATTTTCTCAAACAATTATTTTAAATCATAATATCTTCCAATATCTCTCAATTAAACATTGAATATTCTTCGTATATCTTCTTAAAGCTTTTACCTCATTTAATTAATTGAGCACTGACCAATGTCAGGCTTCTCAAACAACAATCAGCCACAATATCACAAAAATATTTCCAGGCAGATCATGCATCACAACACTTTTTAATATAATTACAGATAAACATTTTAAAGCAAATCAACCATCACATGTAAAAATAACATAACTTAAACAACTTGAACCAAATTAAACAAGCACCACAACCACCGATAAATAATATAGACCACACACTAATCACATACAGTTATTGGAAAAAATCCCTCAGGTAAGCTCCCCTTACCTCTTGGAGACTCGAACTAACGGTTTCAAACAATCTCCCGATTTGATCTGGTTTCCTCCGTCGGCTTTAGGTCAAACCAACCCGATCGATTCCTTCATAACGAATTGCAACCAAAATAAATCAAAATCAAACAACAACACACTTAAATCAAGAGGGTTAGGGTTCGGCCTCTTCTAAAATTCTAGGTTAGGAAAGTTAAAAATTTTCTAACTTAGGGATTTATGATCCTTAAGCAACTTAAACATGATTAAGCACTTAATCCAAAATCACGAACTAAGAACTTTGAATGAAACTCATCTAGCTCCAAGAACTAGGGTTTTCGGTTCTCACAATACCAAAAGGCTAGGTATTTTGAAATCTTCTCAACTCTTGGATTCAACAAACATACATAACATAAAGTTGGATTTAAGTGTCACAAGACAACTTTGAATAAAAAAAAAATTCATCCAACAACAAAAATTAGGGTTTCGGCCCTTTTGAAACAAATAAGCTAGGGTTTGATTTTTGGTTCTCAAATCACTTGTATACAATAGCTATCATGATATCAAGAGATTAAATCATGAATCATGGCTTAAAGTTGAAACAAAATCCAAGAACACCTATTTGACATAAGTTCGGCCTAGCTTAGAAAAATAGGGAAGAAATTTCTCATGACAACCTGCTTCAAGACGATGAATATAGAGATGATTATGAAATCATAGCAATTGGTTTCATGTCAAAAGGATTTTTCTAGAATTAGTTATGGATTTTTGAAGTTAGCTTCATGAACTTTGAAACAAAATGAAGAACATGATGAACACAAGCATAAATCCATAAAAGTTGTGAAGAGAAAGGCTTTAAATGACAAGATGAAGAGTTGTTACCTCTTGATGATCAAATAAAATGATGATTTGGATGGTGTTCTTCACAAAATCACCTTGATGTTCTAAGTGTTCTTCAGAAGTTTAGAGAGAAAGATGAAGATGATGAGGATTTAGAGCAGTTTCGGTAATTTGGATATATCTCCCAATATACTTGTCCGTTTTTGATGATCTTTATGTCGTTGGAAAGAAGAGAGAAAGCGGAACAACTTTCATGTAGAAAGTTTTCCGAGATTCATAACTGAAAATGGTCAGAATCTCTATGAAAAATCTGGCGAGTATGAACACCTTTGGTTGTTCTTGGAGTTCTTAAGAGAAAAGCTTGAACTTTGGAGAGAAATGGCATAAAATGAAATGAATAAATTGCCTAAGTGTGTTATGATGAAGGAGCCGTGGGTTTTGGGGGGTAATTTGGTCAAAAATTACAATGGCATGGCTTGCAAAATTCATGGAAAGCTAGGGGTAAAATCGTCATTTCCATGCAAAAATATCCTAATGTCATAAATGCGCCATTATGGCCATTATGACTCGGATAAGATCGTCATAAATGCCCGTCACATCAGTCACATCAGTCATCTCAGCTCCGTTACTGACTTCCTGATTCATCTGACTCATGTTTTCCTAGAGATATCTCGACGTTTTCGCCCACAACAAATATTATATTATATTTTTATCCTAAATTTTTCAAAACTTCCAGTATCGTAGCAAATACGGTAAAACCATTATTCATCTCGTTCACGATTTAAAATTAGGTTTTCTGAGCAGTAAACTTTTACTGTCAGTGAAAACGCAGAAAAAGGCAGACCGGTTTCCGTCAGAATTTTAAACCAAAAACTTTCCCGTTACCCTATGAAAATTAATATAACATGGAAATGACCTTGGTTTATCCAAAATCATTTTCTAAGTCACGGATAAAAATATATTTTGATATATATTTATTACCGATATTAGAAAACAGCAAAAAGTCGGTGTGTTACAGACCTAAAACCCTAATTTTAACGCAAAGCCCTAATTTTGACCTAAAACCCTAATTCTAACCCTATTTTTGACCCAAAACCCTATTTCAAACCCTAAACCCTAAATTTGACCCTGAACCCTAAATTTTGCCTCGAACCCTAATTTTGACCCAAAACCCTTTTCTAAAACATAGCCCTAATTTTGAC
>JAUPTC010001529.1:0-10000 GCA_030762895.1 Sophora flavescens
CTGCAAATTAAAACCTTAATTGCAGATTCGCGAGGCGAGAGATCACTCGCGAGGCGAATCTGGAAAATTGTTCTTCACACTTTCCAGAATCGCGAGGCGAGTAGTATCTCGTGAGGCGAATCTGGAATCCCAACAGATGATGGTGCCCAGAATCGCGAGGCGAAAGTAACTCTCGCGACGCGAGACAGAAGCGTGAGCAAGCCTCTGGGATTCAGGGCTTCTGTCTCGCGAGGCCACTATGGGTTCGCGTGGCGAATATGGTTATTTTTTTATATATATTTAAATGACAGAAACTAAAAAAATAGGGTTGCCTCCCAAGTAGCACTTGTTTAACGTCCCGAGCCTGACTCAAGTCACCCCTAAGGGTTAATCCGGAGGAAGAAACTGCTTGTCATGCCATGACTTAGTCCGCTTTTTGTAGGTTCTTGCCTTTTCATATGCTTGCATGAGGTTCCCGGACAACTCATTTAAGTCCAACAGCCTTCTATAATCAGCACATACTCTCCACCCCGTGATGGTCCTTGTTGGGATCGATTTATTGCTTTTATTGACCACCACGGTCGTGCCACCTTTCCTTGGGACCATATGAATTGGACTACCCCAACTACTATTCGAGATTGGATAGATGATTCCCGCCTCTAAAGGTTTAATCACTTCCTCACGCACAACTTCTTTCATTCCTTCTTTGTTGAGCTTTTCCCTTGCACCTTCATCCTCTGGGAGACTCGGTAAGGCTTCCATGTCTTTTAACCACTCAATATAGTCCTCATCCCCCAAAGGGTCTTTTTCCTGACTATCATCATCATGGGATTTTACCAACACTTGTGCAAGTGAAGAACGATGGGCTTCTATCGTTGCCTTTTCCTTGACAGTTAAGTCCACCATATACACTCGATACACATCCGACCTCTCAGCAGGGTGCTTCATTGCTTCAAAGACATTGAAGACTACCTTCTCATCTTGCACCCTTGGAGTGAGTTTCCCTTGTTGCACATCTATCAAGGCACGCCCAGTGGCCAAGAAGGGCCTACCCAATATGAGAGGGATCTCGGAGTATTCATCCATATCAAGCACCACAAAGTCCGCCAGAAATATGAACTTGTCCATCTTCACTAGCAAATCTTCGACCACCCCATAAGGATATTTTATAGAGCAATCGGCTAGTTGGAGTGACATCCGTGTATCCTTGACTTCTTTGATCCCCAACTTCTTCATCATAGAGAGGGGCATCAAGTTGATGCTTGCCCCTAGATCACACAATGCCTTTCCTAGAGTCATCTCCCCAATGGTGCATGGTATAGAAAAAGAACCGGGATCCTTTAACTTTGGAGGTAGTTTTATTTGAATAATGGCACTACACTCCTTGGTCAAAGCAACCGTTTCCTTATCCACTATTTTCCGCTTCTTGGAGAGAAGCTCCTTCATAAACCGAGCATAGGATGGCATTTGTTCCAAGGCTTCCACAAATGGAATGTTAATTTGAAGTTTGCGGAAGACATCAAGGAACTTGTTGAACTGCTTATCTTGTTGAGGCTGCTTCAATCTTTCAGGATATGGTACCTTCATGTAGAGCGGGAGGTCTTTGGGTTCAACCCACTTCTTTTTTCGGAACTCTTCATCTACAAGTTTCAGCCTTCCCCTTGCTCCGGTGCCTTGTCACTTGCCAACTCCCCTTTCTTAGGTTGTTCTTCCTCAACATGTAGTTGTTCAGAGGCCTCAACTTCCTGAGAACTAGTTGCACCCCTGTTAGATCCCAACACCCTACCGCTTCTAGTTGTTATGGCATTGCATTTTTTCTTAGGGTTGTTCTCGGTATCACCTGGAAAAGTGCCTGGGAGACGCTCATTTAGATGCTTTGCGAGCTGAGCTATCTGCGTCTCTAGATTCTGAATTGCCGCCCCTGTATGATTTGCTAACTTGTCGATGGCTGTGCCTGTATTGATTGACAACTTCTCAACTTCCGCATTCATCTTCTCAAAAGCCACCTCCCAAGGTTGCCTTCCACCATCTGTTATTTGCAATTGATTAGGCCCTAGAAAAGCCTGCTCAGTATTATGCTGATGGATTCCATAGTTTGTCCTCTGACCCTGCTGAGGTTGTTGTTGCCCGGCTATACCACCACTAGCATTACTCCAAGTGAAACCCGGATGGTCTCTCCTCATATAACCCCTATTCTGATTCTGACTGTAATCATTCTGTCTGTTCCTCTGATAGTTGTTTTGGGGCACGCTGTCATAGAAATTGTGGCATGAGTCCACATGTTCTCGAGAGAAGTTGAACGGACAGCTCTGAATGTCATGATCTCCATTACAATTATCACAACCTGGAGGCATTCCCTCGTGTATCACATTCACCTTCTTGTTCCCAGATAAAGCCGCAACTTGCATCTTCAACAGTTTATTTTGCTCTAGAATGGCTTCCATTGTTGCAGCACTGACTCCACTTGAGGTTTCCAAACCACGGTTGTAATCATTATACGACATCTTCTCCAATAATGCCCATCCATCCTCAGCTGATAAATAGGAAAAAGAGCCGCCAGTTGCGGCATCACAATTCATCTGGTAGAGCCCCCTTAACCCGTTAAAGAAATGTTGAACCTTGGAGACCGGGTCAAAGAAAGCTGAAGGACATCTTCTCAAGAGCACATTGTACTTCTCCCAAGCTTCATTATATAAGATTCATCTTCTGTCTTCCTGAAAGATGTGACGGCTACTCTTGCTTGTGCTGCTTTCTGAGGAGGAAAATACTTAGTGAGGAATTTTTGGGCCATTTGCTCCCATATCCTGATACTGTTGCGATCCAGGCTGTCAAACCAATCACGAGCGACATCCCTAAGAGATAGAGGGAATAGCCGCAAGCGAAACTCATCTTGAGTAACTCCTCTTGTCCTCTGTAAGTCACAAGCTTCAAAGAAGTGAGTGATGTGTCTATGAGGGGCTTGTTTGCCACTCCCATCAAACTGATTCTCACGGATCTGGGCTGTGACACACCCTTCCACTCTGAAGGAGTCTGTATTCAGGTTGCCCCTCACAATAGAAGAATCACAATCACCCAAGTTGGGTAGATTGTACTCGAAGAGAGGCTTGTAAGGAGGAGGAGGATGATTTGCGACCATCTGCTCAAAATCAATTGCTTCAAGCCTCTTTCGCTCTCTGGCTTCTTTCCTTAATCGCTTCTCGGTCCTAGTGATCTCCGAATCAAATAGCAAGTCCTCTTGTGAAAGGGTACCTCGCATACAAAAACAAGGCAAGACCAAGTGGAATAAAAGAAGTAGAGAGAAATAATAGTGATTAAACAACAGAAAATAAAAAAAATTAAAAATAGCTTACCCAAATAATCAAACTTCCTAAAAATTAGGAAAATTGGTGGTGCCAATCCCCGGCAACGGCGCCAAAAACTTGTTGAGTCACCGGCAAGTGTACCGGGTCGTCGCAAGTAATAAAACACGGTAAGTAATTACCGAGGTCGAACACAAGGATTGGGCTACCAATTCTACCAATTCGTAAGAAATCCGATAAGTTTGGCCAAGTAACAGCAACCGGTTGTGGAGAGAGAGAAAGTAGGATGGCAATTCAAATTAACAAATCAAATAGAGAATAAAGAATTAAAATCTGAAATTAAATATCTAAGGTCACAGATCCACCTACCCAATCATGCATAATACCCAAGTGATGATGATTCCCTCCCTAAGTTCAATTACAATGTCAACCAGGACCCCCAAATTCTCCTAATGACACTGTCGTGCTCAATAGGACGTATTCAACGATTGAATTAATTACTTACTAGGTCTGATAACCCAATCATCAAACTCTATTAAATCTGGTTCCTATAAGGTTTAACCGATCTCCTATTCACTCTCGTGCAATATTCGATCAATGATCCCAATTCAAGTTCTAAACGCGAATTGCCTACTAAGCCTCATCAACGTTAACTAGTCAATCATGCATGCATATGATTAACGCAATAAATTCAGAATTGGAAAACAATAATTGAGACAATGGAGAGAAACATACATCACATTGAATCTACACCGTCATGGGTGGTTTCCTTGGTCCCTTAGACAAGGGGATTAGCTCCTCATGCTTGTAACAACACACAAGCAATTGGAATTCATTGCACTCATAAAAGAGAAAAAGAAAATAAGGAGACGCAGCTCAAGAGAACAAGGATTCGTCTCAAAACGCTCAAAACAAGTGGGTGACAAAAGGTTTCTCTCCATCGTCCCTCCCCTCGCCCCACCCTTGGTTTGGCCCAAGTCTCCGAGGGGGTTATTGAGACCGTGACTCAAACGGTTGGCGAGTTGCCAACAAGTGTCGCGAGAAACCAAGGAGCAGGGGACGATTGTCCGAGTGCATGTGAACGGGTCAAGACGCCCGATCTGGTGACGTGTGGCTCAGCACTGGGTGCACGTGAGCAAGTCCGGGAGCCCGATCGTGGGTCATGCGACCGAGCCGGTGAGGCAAGGAACCCAAGGAGAAAGGGTCGAGTCAACGAGTCCTGGTGCAGAAATCCCAATTCCCGGTGCAAGTGGTCGGTTCATGATGTTCGATATGGCTCATTCGGTGCGTAGTCCTAGTGCATCGGGCGCAGGTCCCCGGTGCACGTGATGCCAAATCATGCTCGGTGGGTGCGGTCGGGAACCAAGGATGCTTGGGTCTGGGGCACATGGTACATGTCCCCGGTGTGGTTTAAAAATCATGAAAAATCTCCACCTTCATGAAATGCCACGAAACATTGGAGGAACCTTCGGGATAACATTTTTAGCGTGCCTGCAAAAAAACAGCTCAAAATTCAATTTGTAACTTAGTTTCCTTGTATCCAAATTGTCGCATATCCCCGATTTCGGTTGAAAAATCACCACCTTCATGAAATGCCACAAAACTTGGTGGAAACCTTGGGAATATTATAAGTATGGTGCCTGGAAAAAATCAGCTCAAAATTCGATGGCTAGACCCATTTTCCATTTTTTGGGAATTTTTTCGGTTTTCCACTTTGAAATGGATTAAAAAAATGGTAAGGTAAAAAATTCTGTAAATTTTTCGTCCCCTAGCTCCCATTTTTATAAGCATCCCTGCAAAAAATAGGCCAAAATTCGACCTCTAGCTTGGAAAAAAATAGTATGTCTCCCCAACAAAAAGGATGTCTTGTGGTGGAAAATCATGAAAAATCACCACCTTCATGAATTGCCACGAAACTTGGTGGAAACCATGGGAATATTATAATTATGGTACCTGCAAAAAATCAGTTCAAAATTCGATGGCTAAACCCATTTTCCATTTTTTTGGAATTATTTCAGTTTTCCACTTTGAAAATTGATAAAAAAAAATGATAAGGTGAAAAATTCTATAAAATTTTGTCCCCTAGCTCCCATTTTTATAAGCATCCCTGCAAAAAATCAGGCAGAACTTCATCCGCTAGCTTGGAAAAAAGAGTATGTCTCCCCAGCAAAACGGATGTCTTGTGCTGGAAAATGGGTCGTTGCATACTATGCTATTATAGGGGGGGAGTTGCCTCGCTATTATATATATTATATATTATATATTATATATATAGTAGTATTAGTGTAGTAGTAGTAGTAGTAGTTGTAGTTGTATTTATAGTTGTTATCTCGGTGACAGCTAACTCCAACCACCGCTTAGATCGGCCTCGGTCGGTGCACATGATGCCCGATTTGGCTCGGTCATTGCGGAAAGGAACTAAGGGAACGAATGAATGGTGCACCGGGCACGGGTCCCCGGGTGCACCAGGTGCCGGATCTGCCTCGGTCGGTGCGGAAAGGAACTAAGGGAACGAGGGAATGGTGCACCGGGCATGGGTCCCCGGGTGCACCAGGTGCCGGATCTGGCTCGGTCGGTGGCGAAAGGAACCAAGGGAATGGTGCACCGGGCATGGGTCCCCGGGTGTACTAGGTGCCGGATCTGTCCTGGTCGGTGTGGAAAGGAACCAAGGGAACGAGGGAATGGTGCACCGGGCACGGGTCCCCGGATGCACCAGGTGCCGGAACTGGCTCGGTCTGTGCGGAAAGGAACCAAGGGAACGAGGGAATGGTGCACCTGGCACAGGTCCCTTGGTGCACCAGATTCATTGTTTGGTTCGGTGTGGTACACGGATTCCTGACATGGCTCGGTGTGATGCACCAGATTCATGACTTGACGCGATCTAGAGCACCAGTATGGTGCACCTGATTCATGGTTTGGCTCCGTTTGGTGCACCATATTCATGACTTGATCCTTTGTGGTGCACCAGATTCTTTGTTTGGCTCGGTGTAGTGCATCAGAATCCTGATTTGGCTCGGTGTGGTGCACCAGATTCCTGACTTGGCCCGGTCTGGTGCACCAGATTCCTGACTTGGCCAGGTCTGGTGCACCAGATTCCTGACTTGGCTCGGTGTGGTGCACCAGATTCATGACTTGGCGCGGTCTGGAGCACCAGATTCATGACTTGGCCCGGTCTGGTGCACCACATTTAGGTTTTGGCTTGGTCTGGTGCCCCTGATTCCTGACTTGGCTCGGTGTGGTGCACCAGATCCATGATTTGGCTCGGTGTGGTGCACCATATTTCTGACTTGGCTCGGTGTGGTGCACCGGTCTGGTGCACCTGATTCATGGTTTGGCTCCTGTTGAGTCACCGGCAAGTGTACCGGGTCGTCGCAAGTAATAAAACGCGGTAAGTAATTACCGAGGTCGAACACAAGGATTGGGCTACCAATTCTACCAATTCTACCAATTCGTAAGAAATCCGATAAGTTTGGCCAAGTAACAACAAGCGGTTGTGGAGAGAGAGAAAGTAGGATGGCAATTCCAATTAACAAATCAAATAGAGAATAAAGAATTAAAATCTGAAATTAAATATCTAAGGTCACAAATCCACCTACCCAATCATGCATAGTACCCAAGTGATGATGATTCCCTCCCTAAGTTCAATTACAATGTCAACCAGAACCCTCAAATTCTCCTAATGACACTGTCGTGCTCAATAGGACGTATTCAACGATTGAATTAATTATTTACTAGGTCTCATAACCCAATCATCAAACTCTATTAAATCTGGTTCCTATAAGGTTGCACCGATCTCCTATTCACTCTCGTGCAATATTCGATCAATGATCCCAATTCAAGTTCTAAACGCGAATTGCCTACTAACCCTCATCAACGTTAACTAGTCAATCATGCATGCATATGATTAACGCAATAAATTCAGAATTGGAAAACAATAATTGAGACAATGGAGAGAAACATACATCACATTGAATCTACACCGTCATGGGTGGTTTCCTTGGTCCCTTAGACAAGGGGATTAGCTCCTCATGCTTGTAACAACACACAAGCAATTGGAATTCATCGCACTCATAAAAGAGAAAAAGAAAATAAGGAGACGCAGCTCCAGAGAACAAGGATTCGTCTCAAAACGCTCAAAACAAGTGGGTGACAAAAGGTTTCTCTCCATCTGCCCTAAAATAGCAATTTATAGATTTCAGATTCTGCGCGCGCTCGCGAGGCGAGTAGCCTCTTGCGACGCGAATATTAAGTTTTGGCTCCATCTGGATTTGAATGCTCGCGAGGCGAGGTAGTGTTCGCGAGGCGAGACAGAGAGGATGACATTTCTGGCACAGTCATACCTTCAGACTCGCGAGGCGAGATGGTGACTCGCGGGGCGAGACAGAGAGGATGAAATTTGCTGTTCAGACTGGTCTTCAGGCTTGCGAGGCGAAACCTCTAGAATTGTTTTCCACTGTTTTCTTTATTTTCCTTGACTCTAAGAGCTTCACTTTTAACATGAAATAATAAAAGAAAACGAAAAGTGTAATTCTGCTCAAAATAAACTAAAAACTACTAAAAATGCATAAAACGAGTCAAAGTCTAACTTAGGAACAAAACAAGGCCAATTTGGGAGATTAGCGAGCGTGAATCTCCCAATTAGGCACAAAATATACCCCTTTTCTAGCTGGAAACTAGATGAGCCAGAGGCTTATCAGCTCCGTCTGGTGCACCATATTCATGACTTGATCCGGTGTAGTGCACCAGATTCATGATTTGGCTCGGTGCGGTGCACTAGATTCCAGACTTGGCTCGGTCTGGTGAACCAGATTCATGACTTGGCTCGATCTGGTGCACCAGATTCCTGACTTGGCTCGGTGTGGTGCACCAGATTCCTGGTTTGGCTCGGTGTGGTGCACCAGATTCCTGACTTGGCTCGGTGTGGTGCACCAGATTCCTGACTTGGCTCGGTCTGGTGCACAAGATTCCTGACTTGGCTCGATGTGGTGCCCCAGATTCATGACTTGGCTCGGTGTGGTGCACCAGATTCCTGACTTGGCTCGGTCTGGTGAACCATATTCCTGACTTTGCTTGATGTGGTGCACCAGATTCATGACTTGGCTCGGTCTGGTGCACCAGATTCCTAACTTGGCTTGGTGTGGTGCACCAGATTCCTGGTTTGGCTCGGTGTGGTGCACCAGATTCCTGACTTGGCTCGGTGTGGTGCAATAGATTCCTGACTTGGCTCGGTCTGGTGCACCAGATTCCTGACTTGGCTCGGTGTGGTGCCCCAGATTCATGACTTGGCTCGGTGTGGTGCACCAGATTCCAGACTTGGCTCGGTCTGGTGCACCAGATTCCTGACTTGGCTCGGTGTGATGCACCAGATTCATGACTTGGCGCGGTCTGGAGCACCAAATTCATGACTTGGCTCGGTGTGGTGCACCAAATTCCTGACCTGGCTCGGTGTGGTGCACCAGATTCCTGATTTGGCTCGGTGTGGTGCACCAGATTCCTGACTTGGCTCGGTCGGTGCGGACAGGAACCAAGGTTTCAAGGGTCTGGTGCACATGGCACTGACCGGTTGAAGGTGTTGGTGCCGGAAGATGGAGGTTCATTTTGGGTGGCTAGTGACTCGTGCACCGAGGTTGAAAGTGTTACACTGCATCACCCGTGACTCGTGCATGACCACCGTGCTCGGCACACGTTGCAGATGCACCGAGCACCGACGGGCAAATATTGTGATACAAGCTTGAGAGCGTTCCCCTTACCACCACCCCTAGACTTTTTAGAAGGCGTGAAGGAAAATCAAACCTGTAAACCAGGGTCCGCCACATGTTTAAGTATGCCAGTATACCACATTTCGGCTAAAAGTTCCCAAAACTCCAACACCCTCAATGAAATGCAAAGAAATTTGGAGGTAAAGCTGGAAATAATATAGCATGATTCCTGCAAAAATTCAGGTCAAAATTCAATTTGTAGCCTAGGTTCCTTGTCGTCGAACTGTCGCATATCCCTGATTTCGGTTGAAAAATCATAAAAAATCACAACCTTCATGAAATGCCACGAAACTTTGTGGGCACCTTGGGAATATTATAAGTAGTGTGCCTGCAAAAAATCAGCTCAAAATTCGATGGCTAGACCCATTTTCCATTTTTTGGGAATTGTTTCGGTTTTCCACTTTGAAAATTTATAAAAAAAATTGGTATGGCAAAAAATTCTGTAAATTTTTCGTCCACTAGATGCTATTTTGATAAGCATTCCTACAAAAAATCAGGCCAAAATTCGACCTCTAGCTTGGAAAAAAAGAGTATGTCTCCCCAGCAAAAAGGATGTCTTGTGCTGGAAAATGGGTCTTTGCATATTATGCTATTATAGGGGGGAGAGGTGCCAGCCTGACCCTGACCTGGCGCCAAGCCTGGTGCACCATGGTCCACCCCCCCCCCCCCAAATGCCCGTGCAATGATCCCCAACATTGCACATCGACCTTGCACACGGCAAGGTAGGTGACTCGATCGGGTCATCTTCTAACCGACCGACTCCGTGGGCCGGGGCACGGGAGGGGCCGGGACCCGGGCCGTGCCCGATAGGTGGGCCCGGGATGCGGGCACGGGGATAAATGTGGGCATCGGATTGGACCGTTTTTGTGCGGATTTTCCATGGTGTGTTGAGGATTCATGGGTATGACTCCTCGACCTTGGTTGTGGATGGACGTTGTGTTAGGTTATGCCCCGCGGGGCGGA